>JAEIFU010002973.1:0-34939 GCA_018904235.1 Lordiphosa stackelbergi
TGTTCAAAGATATTTGAACAGTGCATTAAAAGACCGCTACCTGCGGTCGCCTCAAGCCGAGGCGCACAAAAATAGAACCTAAAAAATAAGCAACCCCCAAGAAGGGACACATCTGTTAGTAATAAGACGTTTCTCTGCTTGGGGTAAAACCAAAAAATTGTATAAAAGGGAAAAACCAATACTTTAATAAACATTCAGCTTCTGGAAGCGGAGTCACACGCACCATACATGCGTAAGATTCAGCTTCGTGATGTGGAGCGGATCACTCGCAAGCGTATTTGCGTTTTAGTGATCATTTGTCCTTCGTCCCTGTAAAGGCAAACTTGCTAAATTGAATGGCATTTGCTCAGGTCGGAAAAAAGGCATTCAAATGTAAGGATAGCCTAAGGCGGTGATCGGAAGGGAGAGAATTGGCCCTGCGTGAGGGGGAAAACGGCGATAAATTCGCAAAAAAAAGTGGCCTGCCAAGCGTTGGGGACTGCCCAGCGTGAGGAGGACTACAAACTGAGGCAAATGTGCCTTTTAATCAGGAAGAAGGAAGGAAGAGAAGGAGGAGCAACGGGTACGAATCCCGAAAAATGGAGAGGCGCTGTCCAGGCGGGACTCAGATGAAAACGCCTGGGCTGATACCACCACCATACCATGCGGCCGATAAGAAGAAGTTGTCGCAGTAGAAGCAGATTAAATTAAAGAAAAATTTATTGAAATAAAAAGTAGAGTGCCCGTGTGGCACCGCTGCAACAAAAGGCGGATTTTCGCTGTTGCATAAAATTTAAATATTCTAAACGCAAAATTCATATACAAATCATTCAAAATAAAAAAAAGTTCACAAAAATGTTTTTTTGCCGGCGCAAGATGTTTTAAATAAACATGGCATTATTTGAATTGGCTGAACAAAACATATTTTTTTTGTAAATTAAAAATAAAAACTAAAGTAATTCTAAATAATATTTATTCGAATTGTTAACATCTGAGCAAGAAAATTCAAATCCTTTATGGAAATATTCACATTTAAAATACAGTCCACTATCGAAGAGAAAAAATATGTAAAAATACAATTTGTTTGCCCTCTGCAACATTTATGTTCAAAGATAATTAAACAGTACATGTAAAGTAAAAGTACAATTTTGTTTGCCCTCTGCAATATGTTCAAAGATATTTGAACAGTGCATTAAAAGACCGCTACCTGCGGTCGCCTCAAGCCGAGGCGCACAAAAATAGAACCTAAAAAATAAGCAACCCCCAAGAAGGGACACATCTGTTAGTAATAAGACGTTTCTCTGCTTGGGGTAAAACCAAAAAATTGTATAAAAGGGAAAAACCAATACTTTAATAAACATTCAGCTTCTAGAAGAGGAGCTAGTCACTTATATGCGTTTTGTTATAGTTGCTGTATACCAACATCACCAATTAAAATGGGGAAATTATGAAAATAACTTTATTATTTTGGTCGAAGTAAGAAAGGTATCGAGACAGCTCAGGTAACAACCCCTTTCGGAACTGGTAGCTTTCGCCCTGACTCTGCTTTCGTTACCACGGTCGAATGCGGAAAGGTGTGAGAGGGTATTTAGCCAAGCAAATTAGGTTAAAACCAAAACAAGAGAACGGCTACAATGACCCATTTAGAAGTTATTAGAGAGAAACTTTGCTGAATCGACAACGTTTCTGTCACAAATTAGTCAGCTGTTCGCTCTCACTTACGCTCTCTAATTGCCACGGGTCAGCTGTTCGCAGTCACTTGCCAGCACCATGTTGTTCTATTTTCATTTCTAACGAGAGCGTATGTTAAAGTCAGCTCTAACCGACTTCGATATCTATCTATCTTTAAAAATGTAGGAGATATAACTTTTTTTCCAAATTGCGGGGGGCGGGAGGGGGCGCGGCCAAAATTTGAAACAAAAGAAGCATTTGTTCCATACATGTCAAACCTCTATCTCTTACCATCTCTGGCAACTAGGTGTTCATACAGACAGACGGACGGACGGACAGACGGACAAGTCTATATCGTCTCGGCTGTTGATGCTGATCAAGAATATTTATACTTTATATGGTCGGAAATGATTACTTCTGCCAGTTACATGCATTTTCACGAAACTTTGATTTAAATAACAGGCGCCACTTTCAAACTCTGGTAGACTCAGTGGAATATTTAGCAAAAAACATGACATACCCGTCATGACAGCTATTGCGCTGGGCGAACGCGTTGTAATCGCCCTGAATTATCGGCAGAAAGCTAAATACACAACTTTTTTTGACCAATTAATATTTTAAGCAAAATCGCGCCTAATTTTTAAATTCAAATTCACAATTTATTGGTGATGACACTTTCTGCATACATTTGGGAATATGGTCGTCTCGCTGTAACCACAGTGATTTCCTACTGTCACTACTGACACTATAAAGTAACTAACATAGAAGCACACTTTCCTGCTTCGTCAACATTTCACTCAGATATTAGTCACCCAGCGGCGCAGAGGTGAATGAGGCTGGTCCACAATGTGCATCGCAGTAGGGTGCCCACGTAATGGGAATTTCTCGCTACGTTTCGAATACACAGTTGTGTGCAGAGATTTTTTGTAAGTTTAACTTCGGATCGATTTAGATTTTTAATTTTGATTCTCATTACAATCCGATACACCCAGTCCTTAACAGTGTCCAAGTTTGTAAAGCATATGTTATACAACTTCACACACCAAGTGAGTGGACGTTCGTACAGCTGACCAAGTCCCCACAAGTTTCAAAATGGTGCATCGTCTTGTGAACTTAAAGCATACTTTCTCGCTAACATTTTCTCAAATGGTATATGGAGTTGTAATCTACAGCCGACACATTTCGAATTACATAGAACTCTGTTTTAAATACAGTATGCCAACGAAAATGTCCAAGCTTACGTAAATGTATACAGAGTAATAACCGATGCTTGAAGGCTGCCAGCCTTCAAAGTGTTTAAGAGAACATCGATCTTGTAACGAGCATTTGCGCCGCTGAGTCAGCTGTTTGCTGTCATTTTGGCTCTCTTAGTAATTTTTGTGTTTATGTCCGCCTCCCTCTAAACAACTTATTTACCTATGTCGACAAAAAGTTTCAGTAAAAATTTTGAGTTGTCACAATGAATGTTCTCTTTGTCACGAAGGAGTTAACATCACTCTTTGCAAAGGTAAAGAAAATCTAACACAGAAGCACATTTTGAAACGTCTCTCTTTTTGAGTGATGCTAACTCCATAAAGATAAAGATCGGATGAACGATAGTCGAGTTGTAAGGAAAACAAAGAATGATGATGGGTAGCACCGGCTTAATGGCTTTTTTGCCACTTTGTTTGGTTTCTTACTTAAATTGAAGCCAGAGTATGTTATAGTCGAAATCCCCCATATCATAGCATAAAGTACTTACATCTTAAATCGCCCTCCGACTGCATAACATTGGCAAATATGGACATGGCATAGTGTGGCGGAAATGAGGCTCGACACATGGCCATTATGAAAGCATCCCGGGGCTGCAATTGCTCCAGCATGCCACACAAAGCCGCATAATTCTGCATGGCCTTTAAGATATTCTCTGTGGTGGCCTCATCTATGGAAGTCTCCACGAGTGGTATGAAGGCGCTCAAGAGACCCGACCAACTGGAATTGATCAGCTGCAGGCATAAAGGCTTGTGCTCCTCCTCCGTTATAACGGCCATATTATGACTGGGATGCAGTTCGGGTGTGCGTTGTATGACACCACCAATGGAGCGTGTAATGTCCAAGAGTATGGCATGACCCACCGAAATGCCATAGCTATCCGGTATATTGGGGGCCTCCAATTTGTCCAGCATCTCTAAGCTGTAAAAGGAAAAATTTAAGTCAAGGAAGGATACACTTAAGTCAAAGCCACTTACTAAACCGCCTTGGACACACCTGGGAGCAAAGGTGGCCACCAAAGGCAAATAGGCGCCGCGAAACATAAAACCACATTGATTATTTCCCGTTAAAGCAGCCAAAGCACCCGACTGACTCAAGACTGAAGAGCCACCTCCACCCACTCCACCATTCTGCTGACCATTCAACACGGCCGAGGCATTTATCAAGGAATAACGCACATAGCTACCCATGGCTGCAATCATATCGTGGACTATGTTGGTGGCATGATTCTTAAGGTCATACGACTGACAGAAGAAGGCTATAAGATTGGAACGTGTCACCAATTTGTGTATGACCTCCAGGGCCAGGCCGCGCTGCCAATTTGGTTTATCCGGATCCAGAAATTTGATAATCAAAGACAAAAAGATTTCGCATTCGGTGACCTGAGGAAAATTAAAGCTATTAATTTTAATACTTTGAGTTCTAAGGGTTAAGAACCTACCAATATGGTATGATATTTCTGTATAAGAATGGCCACCAGTCGGAGTAGCCTCATGCTGATGGGAAAATATGGTTTCTCCACCGGCACCGATGAGGATCCAGCTGCTTGATTGGCGGCTGGCAACTGGCGATGTTTGACATTTGGGGAGAATAGTTTAATCACCAGAGCACACACCCGTTCCTTCAAAAGCAAACGAAAATCATTGCTCTCATGGAAAACGGCACTGAAATTGGTTAAGACCGCCTCCAGCAGTTCCAGGCCAAAGGTGCGTGTCATTTCGGTCATGCCCACCAGCCAATAGGGTTGCTCTGCATTCACCAGCTGTACCAAATCCTGAAACAATAAAAATGCATCCGAGGCAAAGGTTTGCACATCTTGATTATCTTGAGGAGACTCGGAATTGGACGACTGCTGCTGCTGCTGCAGCTGTTGTTGTTGCAAACTAGCCACGGAATCTTTTTCCAAATACACACGTTCAAACACCAGAGACACCAGCTGTCGTATGGTGGCTCCAGCTGTGTTCACAATTGTGGGATTCTTGGTATAATGCAGGCGAAAGCACAGAACCAAAGCCTTGGCCAAGGTATCACCATGCACCACCGTATTGGTGGTCAGCAAGAGGGTAACCGTTTGCAAAACCTTCACCTCCTCTATATTGTGCTCCATGAGGGTCCACAAAGCATTTGTTATATAAAGAGCCCCCTTTTGATCCACCACCTGCTGTGTAATCAAACGTTGCATCATGCCCAGACAAAACTAGTTAAACATAAAACAGAAAATTAGTTAAATAAAATTTACTCCCCGGCCTAATGACTCACCTTGATGATTTTCAAATCCTTTGTCTCGCATCCCTGTACCAAGGGATATAGTATCTGGTTGACGGTATAGTAGACCGAATTCTGTTGGCTGCTGCCAGCAGTGCTAAGCTTGGAAATGGCCTCCTCGCTGGCCTAAAACAAACGTGAAGAGAGGGGACGGGGAAATCAATTTCATTATGCCCTGAGTCACACCTCATTACAACCTACCTCTTTTATCTGTGGATATTTCTTTTTCGTCTCTAATGACAGCGTCTTGAAATCCGCCTGCAGCGCCTCCACAAACTTGTGCACATCCTGCCCTCCACCCCCGCCCACAAATGACATGATTACTCTATCTGTGTGTGTTTGTGTTTTGCTAATCGCTGGCGTTTGTTTGTTTAAATGTTACATGCACACTCTCCCACATATGACCCGCCTGCAAATGCACATTTAAGTACAACTAATTAACTAACTTTTGGCTTAGAAAACTAATAAAATAAAATAGATTTAAGTGCAAAGCTTTTGATTCAGAGCCGAGCCGTGAAAATTTTTTGTCCAGTTGACGTACACAGTGCAACGTCAGCAGTGTTGGATAGCGCAAAAAAAATAACATCGATATTTTGAATGCCGGATTTATGTTTAATGTTCCAAAAGAAAAATAAAAGTGGCTTATAAAATTATAAATGTTTTATTAAACAAAAATAAACAACAGGTAGAGAAAGAGGGGAAAAAGATAATAAAGAACAAAACAGCTGTTGGTTCGTGCAGTTTGTTTTTGTCTTGTAATTAGTGATGGGCATGTGAGTGACAATGAAAGTTGTATGCGGACCACAATGAAAGTCCAATTGAATACAGTGATTTTAAAAATATTGACCGTGCTTTGTTGACTGCTGATCTGTGTATATGTGACTGGACCTCTATTTATAATCTAACAACCGTTGACTCCCAACTTGACCTTTTCACAAACAACCTAATATTTTTATATAACAAGCATGCTCCGCTCAGACGAAAATCACTTCGCACTAACTTACGGCCCTGGTTCAACAATAACATTAAAAAACTTATTGATCTTCGAGATAAAGCTTCTGCTAAGTGGAAGCGTTTCAAAACAGATCAACACCACAGACACTTTAAATTGCTAAAAGGAAAGGTAACGTCTCTAATTAATTTATCTAAGAGAGAGTGTTACTCTGATAAGTTTTATAATGCAGAGACGATTGCACATACATGGAAATTCTTAAAAGAACTTGGCGTCGGCAAGTCTAAGCCTCAAGCCAGCTTAAACATAAATATTGACAAAATAAACAGACAGTTTATTAGATCTCATGTACCTGAATTGAAACACAACACGTACCTGAACAGTCAACCTTATAAAACATGTGATAATAGTTTTAGCTTTATGTGTATTAGTCCATGTGATGTCCTTGAATCTATACTACAAATAAAATCCAATGCTACGGGTCTAGATGATATTAATCCCAAATTTTTAAAAAGAGATCTTCCCTTAACTCCTCCCTATAACACAGAATTTTAATACTGCCCTGACTACATCCACATTCCCCGATTCTTGGAAAGCTAAAAATTATAGCCATACCAAAAAAGCCAATGAGTACCGACCAATCTCAATATTACCATTTCTCTCAAAAGTACTCGAAATTTTAATGTCAAAACAAATTAATACTTTTATGCTCACCAAGAAACTTTTAAATGACAACCGATCTGGATTTAGAAAAGGACGAAGTTGCACAACGGCTATTATAAATATAACAGAAAACATTCGAAAAAACATAGACAATGGTCATATAACATTTTTAACACTTTTGGATTAAAGCAAAGCATTTGACACGGTAAGCCACAAAATTCTATGCACCAAATAAAAAAACTGCATGTTCTTAAGCACGGCTGTGAAATTCCTGCAGTCATATCTCGCGGACGACAGGCCTCTCTGGGCTTATTTTGACTATGAAACGCGCTTGGAGGGTATATAAATTATAAAAATATTATTTTATAATATAATTTTTAAAAAAACGTCACAGGGATCGGTTCTTGGACCTCTCTTGTTTTCTATTTATGTAAATGACCTACCAAGTGTTTTGTCAAAGTGTGAAGTGCATATGTATGCGGATGACGTTCAATTGTATGTTAGCAGTCCTTTGTGTAAAATAGATGAGTGTGTGTAACAGCGAACTATGTAGAATAAGTGAATGGGCTGAAAGAAACGGTCTGGGATTAAACCCATCCAAGTCAAAGTGTCTAATTATTAGCAACAAAAACTTAAATAATTCTGCTATTGAATATGTAAAACAAGCAAGGAATTTGGGATTTGTGTTTTCCACAACTCTCACATGGAACGATCATATTGTTGGATCCGTAGGCAAGTTGTATGGGCTACTAAGAAGCCAGAATGTTATTAAGCACTTCCTACCAGTCAAGATTTGCTTATTGATAGCCAAGACCCTCCTAACTTCTGTCCTCTTCTATGGTGTTGAAGTATTCAATAACTGTGATTCAGCGAGTAAACGTAAAATACAAGTAGCCTTTAACAACATAGCACGGTACATCTACAATCGAAGACGAACTGATAGAATATCTGACGTATCCATTAATATATTTGACTTACCCCTAAAATCGTGGATGGATGTGCGAAGTCTTGTTTTATTACATAAAATAGTCTGGACAAAAGAACCCTCATACCTGTATGAAAAACTTAACTTTAGCCTTTCAAGAAGAACAAACAATATTGTGTGTCAAAAGTACAGACGGTCAGTTTCGGAGAGACAATTTTTCATCCATACTGTTCGCTGTTGGAATCGATTACCACACGATATAAAGACTATAAGGAACGCCACGAAATTTAGGCTTAGAATAGAAGATCACTTATTCGAGGAAACCATTAGTTGATAAAGGAATAATAACATTTAATATTAATTATATATTTGAACTGTTTAATTTTGTATGTTAACGGTGAAATGATGATATTAATACATGTTTAGGTATAAGTTAGCAAAAAAATAAAGAAAGAAAGAAAAAAAGGAAAGAGGGAATAAAAAGATAAAAAAAGGTAGTGAGTGTAGCTAGCACTCACTAGTCTTTGATGTGAAACATGATGCTTAGTCTAAGAGCTTATTTTCAAATTACTAGCTCTCTCAATGGTATATAAATCAGCAAGAGCACTCTTTCGAAAGAGGAAAATTAACGGGGAGTACAAATCCAGAAAATCCAGATCCCACCCAGATCCAACCAAGCTTGATCCCATTTACATCCCGACTAGATCCCACTCAGATTCTACGCTGATCCCACATAGAGACCGCCCAGATCCTAGCCAAATCCCATGCAAATCCCGCCAAGATCCCTTCCAGATCCCACCCAGATCCCGCCTAGATCCCTTCCAGATCTCTTCCAGATCGCACCCAGATCCCATACAGAATCCGCTAGATCCCGCCCAGATCCCATCAACATCCCAACCAGATCCCAACCAGATCTCACCCAGATCCCTTTCAAATATTACCCAGATGCCTTCCAGATCCCAAACAGACCCCAACCAGATCCCGCCTAGATCAGACCCAGATCCTACCCAAATCCCATCCCAGATCCAGATCCCATCCTAACCAGATCCCGCACAGATCCCACCCAAATCCCTTCCAAATAACAACCAGATAATGCTTAGATCAGACCCAGATCCTACCCAAATCCCATCCCAGATCCAGATCTCATCCCCACCAGATCCCTTCCAGATCCCACCCAGATCCCGCCCAGATCCCACCTTTGTCCCACCCAGATCCCATCCAGATTCCACTCAGAGACCAACCAGATTTCACCCAGATCCCAGCCAAATTCTAACCAGATCACAGCCACAAATACCACCAGATCCCACCCAGATCTTTCCCAGAACCCATCCAGTAGCACTTTTCATCATCTATCCCACCTCTTTACTACCCCCATCTGCCAGTCCTCTTATAACTGTGTGTGTTTGCCGAAAACCCCACAACAACAACAACACAAATATGAATGTCACTGTCACGTGACGCTCAAATCAAATTTTACTCCTACTAAAATCGCCCGTACGAGAAATGAAAGATGTTTCACATCAAAAACAATCTGATGTAACCTTTTGGTGTATAAGTTAAACAGAACTGACCACCATTCACCACTTCGACAGCATTCCCGAAAATAGTTTCTCTCTATATCAAACTAATCATTTACTCTCCCCTTTTTTTTTTTTTTTCTCTCCCCCAACCCAAAAAAAAAAAAATTTTTTTTTTTTTGTTATTTATTAAAAAAACCCGTTCGCCAATATCAATTATAGTTACAGCGAAATTCATGTTTTTCGATTCTTTTAAAAAGTTCAAATTTATTTTTATTTCACCCATCCTTAGTTTGAACTAGTTCACTAGTTTTACCCAAACGGAACTAGTGCAATTGAATCTAGTATTTTCGGTGTTTGAGTACTTTTAGCATATATTTGGTATTCACTTTCGGTCACACTGCACAGTAGGCCGAGTATTTTCAGGAAATCGACAATAGAAACTGAAAACTTTGAAAAAATGTCGGCCCACAGCGGCGGAACGGATTGGAATTCCGTGGTAAAAGCTTTACTATTAAATCGTACAGGAGCATTAAATAAAAACGAAATAGTCAATTTGCTAAAAGCAATAACCAAATGGTAGGTAAAGAAAAAAAAGGCAAGGAAAATGGCGCAGTGCAAAAAAAAAGTGACTTGCAAAATTAAATATGGCTGCCGCACACAAATGATGAAAAATTTAAACTCTTTGTTGCAGTGAACATGAATTATTTGAAGAGGAAGGCAATTATGTGCAGTTTTATACGGCATTTGCGGCACTGGCAGCAGACAAGTTGATGCAAATCAAGTCGAGTAAGTAAATAACGATTTTATGTAGGGTGAGTCACACAGAGAGACTGGCGAGGGGGGAGGAGATGGCTTTTGTTATGAAATGTTTAATTATTCTTTCTTTTGTAGTTTGCCAATTGCAAATATCCCAGCTGCACGATGCCACGGCCATACTTATACGTTTCATACTCTACCGTTTGCCCAAGGTGACGGTATATGAGGTGAAATGGTTGTTGGTGGCTTTGAAAATGTTATGCGAAGGACGAGAGGGTTTGCAATTTGATTACAATGCGGTGGGCAGTGTGTTAAAGAGCTCTAAACATCCCGAGGCCACAGGGAATAAAAGCAGCCTAAGCAGCAGCATAAACAAAGATGACAAAGAGTCACCCAAATCGGAGATTAAGCGTTCACGCTCAGATCTATCCATGGTGATATTACAACAATTACTAAATCCTTTAGAGGCAGGCAAAATGACCTGGGTGCCGCTAAGCGAGGAGGTCAGCGATTGCTCGGTAAGTAGAGAAAAGGAAGGAGATGCTTTTTAAACTTGGTGAAATATAAATTTCAAATCTATATCGGACTCTCTACTCTCGTTAGACTATCTGATATCATCTGCTCTTTCCACAAAAAACCACATTTCCATAATTTCCCTAGACTTTCAAAAAGCATTCGACAAAATTGGCATTCACTCTATAATAGACGAACTTAAACTATGGAAAATAGGCCCCAAAATGATTAACTACGTCCTATGTTTTATGAGAAACCGAAAAATAACAGTTAACGTAAATGGCCACCTCTCATCAGCTTTACCGCAACACAACGGAATCCCACAAGGATCTCCCCACTCTGTAGTCTTATTCCTAATAGCGTTCAACAAACTCAATAGAATCATTCACACACACAGAAACTTTAATATAAATAAAAAACTAAAAAACTTATTTTCTAAAATTTTTTTATAAAATTAATAAAAAATAAAATTTTTTTTAAAATCTTTAAAAAATTTTTCTTTTACGCCTTTTATTTCGTTTTTGACATAGAATCAGCTACCTGTAGGAGGAAAAAATATACCTGAAAAAATTTCGAAATGTAGAAAAAAAAAACATTTTTTTCGTTCATTTTTATTTATTATAAGCCAAAAATATTTGAACAGGAAAGTGGGAATTATAATATTTATTGTGAAATATGATGAAATATCTTTATGTATTTGAAGAAAGACATGAGAAACATCATGTAAATCGATTTTGAGTGTTGCTGGCAGACAACATTATTACATTGCGGCATTAAAAACAAGTTTGCGACACACTTTATACTTTTCATTTTAAACAAATACGACCAGTACTAATAATTAGTGTATCAGTTCCCCCGGTTAGCAACAGCACTAACTAGGAATATTTATTTCTCTGCCCGAGAAAAACGATTCAACCATACAGTGTCGTAGGCTGTGCGAGAATGTGTGGATTGTTCATGATTTTCAATATTTGAAGACAATGTTTTGGAAAGCGTGTTCAAGAATGTGCGTCTTCGTCTTTTTTAGTGAATTTGCCTCCATTCTTTGCAAATGATATGTTGCCAATGCCATTACATCAATAATGTTACAGAAAAAAGCTAATGTCCAGCGTCTGGTTGGCCGTTTTTGTTGTATAATGCGTAACCATTTGATCCATAGAATCAACGCCAGCCTTAGTCGAATTATAAGACAAATCGCTGGGTTTCAATGCTTCGCCTTCAATATTCTTTGTGTAATGAACGGTTGGTATTAAATTACTGCCCTATTCTTTTTTGGCACATAACTACCGTTGCAACCCCCACAGGTTTCATGAAAACCAAACACAGATGAAAGGACTGGCCGTTTGTCATTCTTCTTCCACTTGGAACACATCCTTTTGTTTGAACGAATAGTGCCAACAAATGTGATGCCAGTGCAGCCAATCGTTTTAGTACCGTCCAATGTTGTGAAAAAATTATCAGCACCATTGTTCTGCCGCTAATGGTGTAACGATTTGCCAAAGGTATTTAACACATTTTCATTTATGATTCACCTCACCCTGTGCTCCTTCTTCTTTTCCAGTGTATAATTTTCCTTGTAAGGGAAATTTTGTTTTCGAATCTTATGCCACCATACTTTATTCCTGTTTGCGGTTTTGATGGAAATATATATTGTATGTAAATTGGTTCGGCCACGACCGACAACTGCTCATCGACGGTTACATTTCGTATGGCTCATAATATCGGGCAAGATTTTTATTGAGAAAATTCCATATATCGCGAATCGGTGCTGCTTTGTCTGTTAGACTCGTTGTTAACAACACGTGTATCGTAATGCATGCGTGCGTGTGTTCTATGTGAACATATGTGGCATGCCAGATGAAATGTAATAAAGATTAGTAAAAACTCCACATATAATCATCAAAACACCATCATTCGCATTTCCATGCAAATACATCTCGCCAGGCACCATGGCCAGTGAATAAAGTGTACTTTATATCCTCTCATTTTCGTCTTGTCTGAAGGACCTTTTATACCCTTGGAGAGGTATATTAAAATTATCGGCGGATGTTTGTAACACCACAGAAAAGCGTATAAAACTACATAAAGTATATATGTTCTTGGTCGGCACGACAGACCTGGAGTTGATATAGCCATGTCCGTCAATCCATCTGTTTCATCCTCGTCGGTCGTCTGACTCCATGCTATTCCTCCGTCAGTTTTAAAGCTATCTCAACCAAACTTTGCACGAAGTCTTTTGGTACAAATACGATGCACATTTGTCGGAACCGGCCGGATCGGATGACTATAGCTATCTGCCATAGGAACGATCGGTTGAAAAAAGTAGTTTTAGTGAGAAAAACTTTTTTGTTTTCAATGCTATCGCTCCACCCCCCGTATTTATAAGTTTCCTATGGTTTCACATAATTTCAGCAAGTTTTATGCAAATCGGGCAACATATAGTATAGCTGCCATACAAAAGATAGGTCTGAAAAAAGACTCAGTGAGAAAAACTTTTTTGTTTTCAATGCTATCGCTCCCAACCCCCGTATTTATAAGTTTTCTATGCTTTCACATAATTTCAGCAAGTTTTATGCAAATCGGGCAACTATATAGTATAGCTGCCATACAACGATAGGTCTGAAAAAAGTCTCAGTGAGAAAAACTTTTTGTTTTCCCATCGCTCCCAACCCCCGTATTTATAAGTTCTCTATGCTTTCACCCAATTTCAGCAAGTTTTATGCAAATCGGGCAACTTATAGTATCGTGCCATACAAAAGATAGGTCTGAAAAAAGTCTTAGTAAGAAAAGCTTTTTGTTTTCAATGCTATCCTCCCACGTTGTACAGATCTATATTATGTGCTACCACACAATTTTGTCAAGTTTGAGTTAAATCGGATGGCTATAGCATATAGCTGCCATAGTAACGATCGGTCAAAAATGTAGTTCTAGTGAGAAAAACTTTTTGATGAATATATCGTATTGCCATATAAAAAGCTTGGCAGCATATATCATGCTCCAGGGTATATAAACTTTATATATACCGATGGATCAAAAACTAACTGTGCTACCTCTTTTAGTGTCGTAACCGACACCAATACTTATCAATATCTTCTCCCTTTCCACAGCAGTATCTTCTCAGCTGAAATAATAGCCATATATCATGCAATACAAATAGCAAAAAAAACTATCTCACAAAACAGCCATATGCACAGACTCATTATCCTCCATACACTCAATAGCCAACCCTAACAACCAATCGTTCTACCCTCTCAGCATCCGACAAACCCTCCTAAACTCCTCTCCAAAAATAATAATAATTTGGGTACCAGGACATTCCAACATAACCGGCAATGAAGAAGCCGACGTTGCAGCCAAAACAGCAGTCCAACTCCCACTATTCTTTACAACAAACCACAATATCTCTGACGTACAAAAATACATTAAACTCATCGACAGACAAACACAACAAACAATTTTCTCTCACACCAACGACTTCTATAAAACCAACAACACCAACAAAACTAATATTCACAACTATGCCCAACTCAAGCTATCCCGTTACGAACTAACAAGAGTTACCCGACTACGTTTGGGACATACAAAACTAACGCACTCACACTTATTTAACAACACACCCAATACCTGCCTCTTCTGCAATACGAACACTTCAGTCGAACACATTCTTACCGTTTGCCAACATATACACAGCTCCCACAGACAACCCTTCAACCCCTCCACGCTATCTACAACCCAACCGCCGAAAACTTAACAAAAACAATACAATTTCTAAAAAAAACACAAAATATTCAACTTACTGTAACTAACACTACCCAACCCCAAAAAAAAAAAAATTTACACACCACTATTGTAAACTACTCATTAATCACACCTACTATGAAATTAGCTTAAAGCCTTTGCTGCTATAGCTTTTAGTTTATTTATAATTTTACATTGTAAGTAAACTGTATATAAATAAATAAATAAAAATAAATTTCATTTTAGGAACAACTTTTGGCAGCCAATGTGGAGTATTTCCAGTCACAAAATGGAGTGGATGTTTTACTGGATGTGTGCGTGGGTTTGCCCATACTAAATCGCTATCGTTCAAAGTATATGGAAACTATAAATGGAGGCAAAACTTTATATTTGCCGCTTACCCAAGTGGAGGCCACCAATGTAAAATCTGCCTTGACGCACATGCTTACCGATCTGTCCATATTGAGTCAATCCCAGGCTTTGATTCTGCTTCAACCCTTGACACCCAGTCGCATTGAAAAGCTTTCCATGTGCGGCATAGCTGCTTTGTATAATGCTGTACTCACCTCCATAGCGGCCAGTGTTTTAAGCATGTCTGGACAGTCTGGCAGCAGCAGCAGTAGTCTACAATCTCAAAAACCACAAACGGGTTTGGCCGCCTCCTCAAGTCAAACTGTAGCTGGCAGCTCTAACCCCTCCACAACTAAAGATCATGATGAATTCGAGGAGCAAGCCTGCAACATAGTTAACAAGGCCTTGGAGATCTATTCGAGTGTGGGAGAAATGTTTAAAAACTCTGCCCGCATTCATGTGTATCAGAATCATTTATGCTATGGCAGTTGGCTTTTAATTAGTGGCATTCAAGGAGCCATGGGTGCCTCAGGCAAGCCGGATGTAGCTGCTTCGGCACAGCCTCCTATTACACCCATTGCTCGTGTCAATTTGTTTAAAGTTCAACAAGGATTTGGTGAACTAAATGCCGCCATTGCCAATCACAGCATCAAATTGCTGTCTGTTCTCATTGAAGATTTGAAAATTGAGGAGGCCTCCAGTGAACAATTGGCCGAGCCCTTGCCCGAGCCTGCTTTATTTGATATTCTTCAAAACTACAGCTCTTTGCAGCGCATCATTACGAGTCCTAAACACCGCCACTTTGCATCAGCTGTTTACCTTTCTGGCCACGGTGGCCTATCGCAAAGCCTGCTCCTTGAAGCGTGCCTCATCCACCAAAGATCGCACTGAATGCGAACCCATTAGCTATTCCGATTCCACCACCTATTTCAATGACTCTTTGTCCTGCTCAGACAACTCGGAAGAGGATGACAGTGAAAGTTATCTGGGACATTGGTTTAAGGAGACTCTTTCGCCCGAAACTCACGATGATAATGCCAATAGCTCTGCCCAGGAGCGGGGTGGAGAGCAAAAAACTGCCTTTGGTACCCAAACTGGATGAGCCACATGAGTATCTGGATTTGGCCGCAGACATTTTCTGTTTCCTGGATCAATTTCTGGCCAATCGGCATGCCTATATGCAACGCTATGTCCGTGCGGGTGTCAGTGATCAGCAAATGTTGCTCATGGCCAACATTATCAAGGACTTTGATCGCGATGTCATGCGCAGCGGTGACCAGCAACATCAGTTGGAATTGCCTGCCAAATGGCAGTCCTCCATGATCCGTTTCTCTGGAGCAGCCGGTCGTTATATACACAACTTGATCTCAACTTCATTGCTGTCCGAACAACTACAATCGAATCTATTGCAACATTTGGCCATTTCTCCTTGGTCCACGGACACAAACACCTGGCCTTTGCAGGTGTACCCCAGCACTTTGTCTGTTTTGGTTCAAATTCTTTTGCTAAAACCCACTCAAGAAAAGGAAGCCGCCTGTTTGTCGGTATGGCATCGCCTCATCAACACTTTGGTCGAAGGTGTGTGCTCCTCCTCTAATGAGTCGGCTGACTATGAAGACTTGAACATTGAACATGCACAGCTCTTGCTGTTTCTGTTCCACTCACTTAATCTGATGCAAAAGAAATCCATTTTGTTGCTCACTGCCGGTGGAGTTATACGCTGTGCCGAAGTGTGCCGAGGCATCAGTGCCGAGCGTCCGGTGAGACAGAGCCAAATGATGCTGCTCTCTCGTCTATTGCTCTTCCTGGAGTATTTGATGAAGCATTTGTATAATGCTCCGCCTGAATTACTGGATCAAGTACGCTGGAATCTGTTCAGTGTCAGCAGCATGCCAGAGACACAGAAGATACAGGACCTGCTGAATAGTCGCACCAAATTGAGCTCGTATTGCCGGCAGGATATTGAAGAGAGGTACCGCAAGTCCAACTCGGGAGAGTTGGGTTCAAGTAAGCACACAAAAAAAAAAAAAAGGTTTTTCGGTATCCATTTGAATATTTAAAAAATTTTCATTTGAACTGGAAAAATATCCATTTTTAAGAAATATCCATTTGATCTTTAATTAATATCCTTTTAACCTTAATGACATATCCCCCGGGTGTCTTTTTAATAGCCTTTAAACCTTTATACCCCAGATTTCCTTGTTGTTAACATCGTTGAAAGATATGCTAAATGTTTCTCCTAACGTGCTAATTCTTCGTTTATAACGGTTTTGGCCAACTTATTTGGTAATCTGTTTTCGTCATAGTCAAATATCTACCTCTGTATATATCTCAATCATGTCCCCAAACTTGTGCTGTGTACCGATATGGCTTTGAGCCGAAGACCTGTTGGCGTATTTTGTGGCAAATTTAAGTGTCCGTTTTATGAAAGAATTTAGTCACGTTACCATAATCTACCTTCATTCTTTCTTTTTTCCAGGTGTTTCCCAAAACTTGTGCTGTGTAGCTCTGGATCGATCTACATACAGGCAAATACAAGCTTCCATTTTGCTGTCAAACTTAGGTCATTTTCATTACAAAAAATTTTTCCACGTTGCGTTAATATTACAACTTTGCCGATTCGTTTCTATTTTTCCAAGATGTTTTTAAAAATTATCATTTTTGGAGCTTAACAAGACTCCAAGATAATTATACTCTGAAACTACATCTATTATTGCTCCTTTATATGGCCACTTCTCCGCCTCTGCTAGTCGTCCACCTCTCCTAAAGACCATTATTGTAGACTTCTAAGTTAACCTCCATGTTCCAACCATCACAGTATTGCTCTAATTTATAGATCATCAACTGCAACTTTCTAATGTCGTCTGCTAAAATCACTATATCGTCAGCGTAAAGTATATGTCTTATTAATATCGTCAATGTGAAGTCCATCTCCTAAATGGTCGTGTAAGTCGCTCAGGTAAAGCGTGAATAGCAAGGGCGACATAAGGCAACCCTGCTTCTCAACTATCAATGAATGTGGTTTCGGTATGTTTCTTCTAAAAATATGACTAGTTTTGAAGGAACTCCCATATGCAATTTATACATTAGTAACTGTTTGGGTACTTTGTCAAAAGCTGTTTAAAACCTTGTTTTTGCTTTGCCTGCTTCGACTGTGCCCCCTACACCTCTTCCCTTCTATCAAAAACTTCATGAAGTTTGCCCCAAAATTATTTTTAAAACCTTCGACACATCTGGATTTTAATAAAAGCTAGAAGAGTGAAATATTTTCCTCCTGATATTGATATCTTTTTTTTTTTTGCAAATTGAAAAAAAGAAGTGAAAATTGGAAATAGAGAATGAAGAATTCATGATCTTTACTACCAATGGGCTGGTCCAAAACGTGATAATAATTGCTTACCACTCGCCTCTCAATTGGTGTATGGTTTAGCGCGTCAACCAAGTCCAATTCATCCTTTCTAGACACACACAATGAAACGCTAAGGAAAACTACGAGCAAAGGAAGTTACAAAAGTAGTTCATAAAGCAGGAGAAGAAGCTTCCGGTTTTACGCAACGGTTCATGTAAGGCATAGTTATTATTAGTACAACAATTTAATAAGGGGATTAAATTACGAGTCGGTCTAATAGGAACGTTGAGGTTATATTGGCCAACCAAATTAGATGAGTCAATTTCATATAAAGATAACTTCAAGCATAACTCTACGGTTAAAAAGGGAGCGAAGGTTAATCAATAGAAGTCTAACAGAGTATGATGGTAAACGGACCTCAACACACATGATCCGAACTCAAGAATCGGACGGACAGGAGAGGTGTACAAAATCTATGTAAGAATGTTGTAATCTTTGAGCAGGCTAAGGAGTTTTCCATACTTAATATTATGACGCTCTCGCCAGCGCCACAGCCAGTTGGCATTCGATTTTCGAGTATGTATTGAACTTAGGCAGAGTTCATTGGCTTTGCCAAAAATAAAATGCCGATCCAATATTGCATTTGTGGAAAGTTACGCTGGCGCTTTCGCTGTGAGCCAGCGGCTTGTCTTTAATCTATGATTATAAATCTGTAGGCCCGACTGACTAACAGACTGATTATTAACCCAAAGCCAAAACTGCTTATCCCAGAGATCTAAGATTTATGCAGGCGCGCACTTAGAAAGAAAATTTGGAAAATGTGTCCGCAAAGTGGGTGAAAATGGTAAACAGAAGTTTGTATGGGGCAAATAAATGAGCTATTGCGTTAAGATAACATTGTGCTGAACTGTTCTGATAAGAGCATGAGAGAGAGAACGACTCACACTTACAGAAATCAGACGGGACGGGAAAGAGGGAGCGGATCGAGTGGAAAGAGTCTAGAGCTGTGGAGGAGGTGGTGGTGAAAAGAGAAAATTTTGAAAAATCTTTGAAATATTTTTACCAGCTATTCCTGTGATTGTGAATATGGGGGAATGGAAAACTCGAAACGGTCCACGAGATAAAATTAAACTCCTTACTAAATTCCACAATTCTACAATTTCCTAAAATCTTGCATTAATAAAGGATATCATCCCATAAAGTTGAGAATAGCAGGATATTTAAATGGATATTTCTTATCTTCTTTTTTAAAAAACAAAACTAACAAACCTTTCTTCTTGTTTAGATATACGCCCGACGTTTTATTCACTGGTCACTGGCGATCCGGATAAACCTCATTGGGCCCATGAGTTCAAGCTGGATGGTTTGGCCTGGAATTTTATACTCTGCACACCGGATAAACTAAAGTATCCATTGCTGGTGGATGCTCTGACCGATATATTGGCCATTACGGATATGTCTGCGTGGTCCCAGAACAAGGATAACAATTTGTGTGCCATGCAATATTGCTTTAGCATTGCCTGGAAGTTACTCTTGGGTCTGCCACCCTCCACTTCGCATGTGGAATCATTGAAGACGGAGAAAGCACCAAATTTACATTCACTAATTTGGAGCATACGCTGCCCCTTGGCCAGTTCGCATTATTTGGTGGTAAATAGCCTGATCAAACAGGGCATGTATACACAGTATGCGGAATCGTTGTGGAGCCAGGTGGGTGATAAGGCGGCGGATATAAGATATAGCCTTAAACAGACCATGCTGGGAGTGGAGGCATTTAATAAGCAGATGAGTCAGAAGGGTGAGTAATTTTGAATAATTTTATTTGGGATTTTTTTAGCTGGCTCGAGGTCAATGTTTTTACGTGCTTATTAAAAACAAACAATAGCCAATATATTTCAAATCCCTTCGGCACAACGTCCGCTTAGTCAGCTGTGGAGTTGATAACATTGACCTCGAGACAGCTAAAAAATTCCCAAATAAAAAACATAGATCGCTATTCATAACAACTTAAATAATTTTAGCTAATCCTCGCCTGTCGGACTTAATACTTTTTGATGCCTTGGTGGCTCATATGCAGGCGGTGGCCTGGGCCGACAAGGAAGGCTACAAACTGCAGCGTAAAGAACAAGATGATAGCTCTGCAGTGGACTGCTCCACTTCCACACAGGAAAACGAAGTGTATTCCTCCAGTGAATCATTGGATGAACAAAAATCCAAAGAAGAACTGGAGGATGCTGATACCATAACCTCCATAGAACTGCTGGAACGCACACAATTGGTACACGATCTGATGGTTAAATTAATGGATTCCTATCGCCTGATATCGGATATAGTGCGTGGCCAAATGCTTAAGCAATTGTCCAGCAACACACCAGAATCGGCTTTGAATTTGATTGTGCCCATTGTGAGTGATAAACCTGCCATAATGTTGGAACTGCATGCGGCTTTTCTCAAGCTGTTGCCCAATGAGGATAAGCAATTGATAGCCAACGAGTGGCCCAAATGTCTGATGGTCAATGATTCGGCTTTTGATGGCAAACAACATCCGGTGGAGCCGTATACTCTAAATGTGATTGATGCACATATATCAGAATTGACTCGCGGCAGCAGTTACTCCACGCTACACACGCTAAAACATTGCTTGAAGAGTATACTACACTTGCTGGAATTGCTAATGCCCTATTGTGCGAATAATCGTGAAGTGGAGGCTCAATTGAAACCTTTATTGATAGCCTCCATGCTGGATATGAGAACAGATTATTTGCAAGGACAAAGCGAACAGTGTTTGAGAGAGATTTTGAGTGGATTGACTTTGGAGGCACAAAAATTGTTGCTCTATGAGCATATGATAGGCTATTGCTATCGCATGTTGATTGAATTTGCCCAAGAACTGCGTCAGCCGGGTGTAATGGAACAGGAGCGTGCTTTGTTCAACGAATCCATGTTGTTTGCGGTCATTAAGACTCTAATCAAAATGCTGGAGAAACCCACGGCAGTGCAGGCTATGCGGCAGTACTTTAAGGATCAACGTTTGGGTAGCTTAACCAGCTTAATGTTGTCCTTTACGGGCACCACTTTACCCCTCAGCTATGCACGCAAAATGTTGCAATTTGTGGAGAAACTTTTCCAACAATCTACCCAAGCAGACAGTCAGTTTAAGCATGAAGATTTGGTGGAATGTTTTAGCGAATTGGCTCAAGTGGAGGTGGCCAAAATTAAATTGTGGCTGGCTCATATAATATACGGACCAAATGTTAGTGCGGATGTCAGCAGTTCAGAGGGAGCTTTGGATACCACCTGTAAACAGTTACTGACCAGCAGTTCCAGCAGTAATGCTCAAACACCCACCAATATGGCCACGGTATCCGCCATGCCTAGCATATCCGATCAATTGGATGCCATGGATATAGACTATGGAGCAAATGCCAATACCACTTCACAGATTTTAAGCCTCTGGCAGCAAAATCAACCCAATCCCTCGGAAGAAAGCTCACAAGCCTGCGATCATAGCTCAAGTGGGGAGCGTAATGGAGCTTTGTTGTTAAGCTTTATCAAGTCTTTGGTCAAGGATCAAAACAAGGCAGCACATTTACCCTTATTCCAGGCTTTGCTGCAATTGGGTCAAACTTTGATTACTCCCCCACAGGATAATGGAGACTTTGCAGATGTATTACAAATTATGATTACTTTAGCAGATGCCTCACCTGCACGTGGTCACTTGGCCTTGTTTAATACCACCATCATGTGGCTGGATTTGGCCAAACAGCAATTACCGGATAAACAAATCAAACATGCAGAGAATGTGAGTGCTTTGCTAAGCTATCTCAGTCAATTGTTGCAAAGCATAGGCTATCGCGGCAGTCGTCAGCAAATGCCACCCTGGGATGATGAGCTACAAACCGAAATGGATGATTTATATGATGAATTAAACGAGGAAGATCCCGATTCTTTAATAGAAGACTCCGATGAGGATACTTTGAATAACAAACTTTGCACCTTTTCACAAACCCAAAAGGAGTTTATGAATCAACATTGGTATCATTGTCACACCTGTAATATGGTCAATACGGTGGGTGTATGCTCGGTGTGTGCACGTGTGTGCCACAAGGGACATGATGTGAGCTATGCCAAATACGGAAACTTCTTTTGTGATTGTGGAGCCAAGGAAGATGGCTCTTGTCAGGCTTTGAGTAGACGTTTGACTCACAATTCTTTGGAAACACGTGAGGCGTATCTACCCTCACATTTGGTAAATAAAAAACGTAGCCTTACCCATACTATGGCATTGCAACGCAAGGATTCCTTAACCAATGAACGTCTGGCTTTGTTAACCAAACTATTGGAACCACATCGTGAGGCTTTACAGCAGCCAGATCAATGGCTAATGGTGGTAAAATGTATATTGGAATATTTTGAAGTTTTACTGCCTTCCATACGAGAGAATTGTACACTCTACTCCATAGTGGGTTGTCACAAAAGAGCCACCGCGGCTTTAGAGCGTCTACATCAGCTAGAGCAAAGCTTTCATTTAACAGATCAACTAATGTTTGCCACTTTGGGCTCACAGGAGGGAGCCTTTGAGAATGTGCGCATGAATTACTCTGGAGATCAAGGACAAACCATAAAACATTTGATTTCTTCAGGGAGTGGTGCGTCGGGTGGCTTTTTGTTGTCTGTCCTCACCACATGGACGTCGTCAACAGTTGGCTGTAAGCCATGAAAAGGGCAAGGTGACCATTTTGCAATTGTCTGCCTTGCTTAAGCAGGCAGATGCCTCCAAACGAAAGTTGACTTTGACTCAACTAAGTTCGGCTCCCATAGCCTGCACGGTTTTGTCTTTAGCCGCCAATCCCTGCAATGAGGACTGTTTGGCAGTGTGTGGCCTTAAGGAATGTCATGTTTTGACTTTCTCCAGCAGCGGCAGCACCAATGAACATATAGTAGTCAGTCCTCAACTGGAGAATGGCAATTATATTAAGAAGGCCATATGGTTGCCTGGCTCTCAAACCTTACTGGCCTTGATTACCTCGGATTATGTCAAGATTTACGATTTGGCTGTAGATTCCATTAGTCCCAAGTACTATTATGTGGTGGCGGTGGGCATTATCAGAGATTGCACCTTTATGTATCAAGATGGAGTCTATTATATGCTTAGCTTTGCCAGTTCGGGTTACATTTACACTCAACAATTGGATCAACAGAGTTTGGCTGAAAATGGAGATTTCTATGTAACCAATACTTTGGAGTTGAGTCATCAGCATATTAAGGATGTCAATGGACAAGTGGGTGGTGGTGGTGTGTCCATTTACTACTCACATTCGCTGCAATTGCTGTTCTATAGCTACTCCTCGGGCAGAAGTTTTGTCAGCCCTTTAACCAATGTGAATGAGGGAGTCAAGGGTATTTATCACTTGGACACCAATTCAGCCAGCAAATCTAATTCCAAAGGTCCCTTGCAACCTTTGGTTCAATGGACCGAAGTGGCAGGACATCCGGGTTTGATTTATGCCAGTTTACAAACCTCTAATAATCCTATAATACTCATGCTGACCCCCGAACGTATTTATATGCAAGAGATTAAGGCTCAATCGGCCAAGAGTCGCATCATGGATGTGGTAGGCATACGTCATGCAGTGGCAGGCACTGAAAAAACCACTTTGCTGTTATTATGTGAGGATGGCAGCCTGAGAATCTTTTCTGCCCAACCGGAACACACCAGTTTTTGGCTTTCACCGCAAGTACAACCCTTTGGCAATCAGCTTTACTCTGCCAGTTTGTTGGCCAAGCAAACTAAGGTAAAGGCAGCCGCCTCCAACTCCTCCTCTGGCAAACTCAAGTCGCATCAACAGCAGAAACAACTCTCGGCCTCGGGACAACCCATTTTTCCCATTGATTTCTTTGAGCATTGCAATATGCTGGCAGATGTGGAGTTTGGAGGCAATGATCTCTTGCAAATTTACAACCGACAAAAGCTCAAGACCCGTCTCTTCTCCACGGGCATGTTTGTGGCCAGCACCAAGGCAAATGGTTTCACTTTGGAGGTCATAAACAATGATCCCAATGTGGTTATTGTAGGCATACGTGTCTTACTGGGCACACAGGATGTTCAACGTGCTCCTCAGTCAGTGAGCGTTTTGGGACGCTCTATAACCACCCAAGTGAGACGTGCTCGTTGGTTTGACATACCCCTGACACGTGAGGAGATGCTGCAGTCGGATAAACTATTAAAAGTAATGTTTGCCAAGTCTCTGGACCCCGAACATGTCACTTTGTTGGACTGCATAGAAGTGTATGGTCAAACCAAGGATTTGGTAGGCTGGCCCGATGACTCGGAAGAGGTGAATGCTACCGTGGCCCCCCATAACTCTAACGCTGTCAACCCTTTGCCCTCCAGTTCAGCCAATTTTGGTGAAGGTTTCAATTGTATCACCCAACTGGATCGCCTGGTTACCCACTTGCTGGAGGTCATGGACTGTTCATTGCATTTGCTAGGCGGCTCTGGAGTGGCTAATCCTTTGCGTCAACGTGCGGTTAAAACAGCCAGCTCTCTTCTCCTATTACCCACTCCGAATCCTGTGCAAACCCAGGCACGCTATGTTTTGGCCACTTTGTATGGCAGTCGCGTTTCCTATCACAGCTACAAGGATGGTGTCCTTTTACATTTTGTTTATGGCGAACTGCAGGCCTTATTACCCAAACTAAGCCAAATGGATACGCTTCTAGACATTGATCCAGAGTCATTTTATCGCCTCATCTTGCTAGTACGTGGCATAGCCAATGCCCGTCCTCAATCTCTGGCTAAAATTTGTCAGGAGTCCAACTATGACTTGGTTCCCGCCTTGATGAATATTGTTTTGGAGTTGCACAAAATCACTCCTGCTTTGGATGAGCCCACCAATATCATACGACGCGGCTTATGCCAAGCCGAAACCATTGTTCATTGTCTGGTGGAGATTATGTATGGCTTTGCCTTGGCGGATTTATCACAAGTGGGTCGCATGACCAAATATTTCATTGATTTACTAAAACACGAATCGAGCATCATTAGCCACAGTGCCAAGGAGGCTTTAATTTTGCTACTAAGTCCACGTCTCAAGCGTCGCAAAGTGGCCATTGTGACCCCACCCGCTTGTTCTACGCCCACCCCTTCCACTTCAGCCATGCAGGCTTTGCAAGCAGTGGCCGTCTCTGCAGCCAGTGAAATCATAGAAGAAGCTGCCGCCGCTGTGGCGGTGGATGCCCATGCTGCTGGTGCTGCCCCCGATCAAGCTGAGGGCCAACAGCAGTTGCTTAACTTAGAAGCCTTTATGGGCGGTGGTTTCCCTCGCTTGTTGGGTCTACCCGAGGATGCCGATGATGAGGCCATCATGGATATAGCCATTGCTTTGAGCCTACAACAACATGGTGGCGATGGCAGTGCTTTGCAGTCTCTACAGCAAGGATTGGCCAATCTTCAGGGTATACGCCAGGCAGCAGCAGTGGCTGCTGCCGTCAATGCAGCCGCAAGCGTATCCGCAGGCGGCTCTGACGATGATGAAGGCTCTAATGTGGCCACGGATGGTTCCACTTTGCGTACCTCACCCGCCGAACCGGTGGGCAGTGGTGGCTCCGAAAGTGGTGGCAGTGGTGTGGAAAGTATTGGTGGCACCTCAGCACGTAGCAGCAATTTTGGTGATCATGCGAATGCCTCACCGCCGCGCCAAAGCTCAGCCAAGGATGAGCAGGAACAACCGGGTACCAGCAGTGGTGTAGGCAGCTCGGCCGGAGTGGCGGGTGTCTTGAGTGCCATGAGCAGCAGCGAGGATAACGAAATCAATGAAGATGAAAAGCTAAGCAAGCTGCATGAACTGAGGTAAGTCATAATTGGAGGTGGAAAATATCTGACTTCACTTTGAAGTGTTGCAAACTATCTAGACATATATATTAGGGCGTGTTTAACATCCTAAGAAAAACAAGTAAGAGTGTTGCAGTCGAGTGGACCGATTTCGAAATACACTGTACAATTGAGACACACATACACGCGCGCACACTGACTCATCCGCATTACCTGCCTGAAATAACGTGCGCCTGGAGGGGGTGGATCTTCTGTGGTGAGCCAACAGTCCCACGCTTGTCACCAGTCTTACCAAAACTCATGACTCATCCGTTGTGGTCAGGTCATACCTGGTGGTATTCTTCAAAGTTGCTTTTATTTTGCACCCAACTGTATTTTAAAAGGTTTTATACCCAAATCCTTCCGCAAAATTTGCCACGTAGTGAAGTAACAGAGAGCCCAAATACTGCGAACGGCGCCGAATCAATAATTCACGGCCATTAACAACACTAACTGCGATATTTTCTTCTCTCCACACTCTACGTATGCGTTTTGCTGGTTTCATGTCCAATAATATAAATTTGGTGCGAAATTTAGACACAAGATTCCGAGTAACCGGCTGTCCATAAAATGGAAGAAGTGCACAATTCACTTTCTTAACCGAGCATGAATGTTGATTATAAAATTCAATAATCTGCAAGCGTTGTTCGTTTGTAAGTCGATTCATGGTTAAATTATAGACCAGACGACCAAACTGAACATGTTTGACCGTTGTAGATTTTGATATTTTTCTTAAAAATTAAAAACATTAGAAATTAGTGAAAATCTTTCAATTCCGTAAAAAAGTTAAAAAAAAGTCGCTTATTCATTATTCACTCTCATTATTTTCTAACTCCTAAGCTAAAGATTTTATTTCATCTTCATCTGATAATAAAAATGGTAATGAATTTTGGATGCTTTAATTCCGAGGGGAATATTACAAATGAAGAAAATATATCTTGAGCAACAAAAACCACAAGAAATAGAAAGAGGAACAAAACAGATGCTTTGCGACTAAAGCGCCGGCAACAACAAATCCTTCGTTTAGGGAAAGAGTAGAGAGAACACATATGAATTGTTATTGCTCCACGTATTGCCATAAGCTCTGCGTGAGGCCTATACGGCCTGGTCTTCCTTTTCGTAAAACAACAACGAATGGGCTTGGGCACCCTTGCTTTAATTCATTAGTTCCTTTGAACGATTATACAATTCAACATTATGTTTCTTTGAAATCTTTTTGTTATAGGATCTAATTTTGGAATTAATTATTGATCATTTTTAGTTTTTAATGTTTTACTAGATTAACTCGAAACAAACACGCCACTTCCCCCTTTCGATTCCGATCAAATCATGCGGAATCGGAATTTGTAAACGAATTCGCTTCCAAAAAACCGACTTTGTTCTTTGGCTTTTAACTTCCTTTTACCTTCATAAGAACCTCTTGATGACAAAACGTTTACAGGTCTGATAAAGAACTATTTTCTCGTGGTTAAATCGATTAATGAACTTTAAACGAACTTTTTAGTTCTGCCAGTTTTCAAGAGAGCGACATATTCTTTGATCAGCATGACGAGCCCAGTCGTTGTGGCTTTGTCCATCCGTCTATCTGCAGTTTTAGTGAGAAATACGGGGTCCAAAAATCACAACCGATTTTCGTATAAACGCTTGTGTGTTTTATATTTTATAAGAGGCACCCAAAAACGCTTTTTAGTTTTCAGATGGTGAATTTAAGCGATTTGTAAAACTTCTCAAATCTACTTAGCTTTGTATGTCGGTTTCAATTCGCTTTAATTCCGAAACCATCTGATCTATAGTAAAGGCTGTGCTGTTTCGGTGCCTCTCTTCACATATAAATTTCGAGCAGTTTTAATATAAAACATAACGTTTATGAAAATAAAAAGTGATTTCTGTAAGGTCACCCGATACTTTTTTGTTTTTTACTGTTAACGCTGAAAAAATATATGTTAAAAATCGCTATATACGAATTATTATAAAAGGGCGGGGTAAACTATTCTTTTAAATTCGGTAAGTCGTTGAAATAAAAATTATACTTTGACTTTAAGATAATGTTAAAAATCATATACTATTTTATAAAGCGGATAACTTCTTTTATCCATTTGTTGGATATCTGAATTATAATTAACGCCCACCCGAACTGTTTATCCTAGAGATCAAAGCTTTAGCATAGACTTTCGTTTAGTTATGCAGGCGCGCACTAAGAAAGAAAATTTGGAAAATGTGTCCGCGAAGTAGGTAAAAATGCCAAAGAAAAGTTTGTATGGGGCAAACTGGTTTCGAACCGTTTAAATGGTAGTTCAGAGTAAGGCTACCGGTCCTGAACCGATGCCCTGAGAACACTTTCGGTTCTGGTTTTTGGGACCATCGAACCGTATCCAAGACCGTACCTTATATATTTTTAACCTTCCAAACCTGAAACCGAACTGGACAAGGGGGGTCTGCCTAGAAAAGGGTTCGATTAAAAGCGTTCACTTTGCTTTTGCTTATACTTTAACCCTTGGAAATAAGTGGAATGTGTATTTTTTGTAGCTGTGTAATTAATCTAATAACTTGTGTTCTTCTAGGATTGCGGTGCTGGAAAGCATTATCCAACATTTGGACACATTTGATATGTGTAATGGGCTACAGGCTTTGCCCCTGATACAGGTTATTCTAATGCTCACCACAGATCTCAATGGCAACAATGAGCGGGATCAGCAAGTGCTTCAAGAGCTTATGACCGCTTTAGTGGACTATGTGGAAATAGGCAAGCGTGGAGCAGCCACCAGGGTAAGTGAACGAAGAGTCCCTTGTAAAATTTTCCTATAACTAACCTTATCTCTCTCTCTCTCCACAGATGGAAACCAAATGTCCCGGCAATGAGGTGCGTCTGGCCTTGCTCTCACTCTTTGGCGTCATGATGGGCAAAACTAAATCCAAGCAAACAGGCACCACCTCGCCACCGCATCAGTTCAAGGACAACAGCTCCTTTGTGGCCAGCACAACGGCAAATGTTTTGAGCAAAAGTGGAGCCTTTGTTTATGCTTTGGAGGCTCTAAACACTTTACTTGTACACTGGAAGAATGTTCTAGGTGATCCCTATGCAGCTGGCGGTAGCGGGGCTGCTGCCTTGCAGCCGGCTCAGGCCTCGGGAGGCTCCGGAGCAGGAGTTCAATTGCTTAAACCCATCAAACATGGACCCAAACCAGACATATCCATACTCATACCACACAATTATCTCAAAAACTATCCGGATATCTTTGAGTCGTATGATGCTCTATTAACCGAAATCATTGTCCGCCTGCCCTATCAAATATTGCGCCTATGCAGTGCACATCCGGATACCTATGACAGTGGCTTTTGTGAGGCCATGACCTTTACACTCTGCGAGTATATGATGCTCAATCTGAATACCCTACTGCGTCGTCAGGTGCGCAAGCTATTGATGTACATTTGTGGCAGCAAGGAGAAGTTTAGAATGTATCGCGATGGTCACTCGCTGGATGCACACTTTAGGGTGGTGAAAAGGGTGTGCAACATAGTCAGCAGCAAGGTAATTAAAAGGACACAGCCAAAGTAAAACAGTTTCTTATTTCCCTCTACTTCTTCCTTTTAGACGGGCGCTCCCTACAATGCCAATCCTCCTTTGCTAACCTACGACGCTTTGGTGGAGCTTACCGAGCATTTGCGCACCTGTCAGGAAATCAGCCAAATGCGTACCGGCAATTGGCAAAAATTCTGTGTGGTGCATGAGGATGCTTTGGCCATGCTAATGGAAATTGCCTGCTATCAGCTGGATGATGGTGTCTCACCCATTATAATACAACTGCTGCAGGCTGCCGTATGCAATATGCATAATCCCAATCAAGCCAAACCACAACAGCAGCCGCAGCCGCCGGCGCAAGTCTCCTCCTCGTCCAGCAGCAAATTGCGTAGTGAGCGTGAGAAATCCGAGGACACGGATGCTTATTACTCCAAATTTGATCCCGCACAGTGTGGCACCTTTGTGCATCAAATCTTTCGCTATGCCTGCGATGCTCTCATCATACGCTTCGTGCGCATCTTTTTGCTGGAGAACAACATCAGCCAGTTGCGTTGGCAGGCTCACTCCTTTATGACCGGACTCTTTGAGCATGCCAATGAGCGACAACGCGAAAAGTTGTTGAACATCTTTTGGAATCTATGGCCTCTGGTGCCCACCTATGGACGTAGGACTGCCCAATTTGTGGATTTGTTGGGCTATCTCACCTTGAGTACACGCAGCATTACCGAACGTTTGCCCGAGTTTGTTTCCCGTGCCGTGGATGTCTTGCGTCAGCAGAATGAGTTACTTTGCAAGCATCCCAATGCCCCCATCTATACCACCTTAGAGTCCATACTCCAAGTGAATGGCTACTACCTAGAATCGGAGCCTTGTTTGGTGTGCAACAACCCGGAAGTGCCCATGGCCAATATCAAACTGCCCTCGGTCAAATCCGACTCCAAATACACCACCACCACCATGATTTACAAGCTGGTACAATGTCACACCATCTCCAAGCTGATTGTACGCATTGCCGATCTCAAGCGCACCAAAATGGTGAGAACCATCAATGTCTACTACAACAATCGCAGTGTACAGGCCGTGGTCGAGCTCAAGAATCGTCCTGCCCTGTGGCACAAGGCACGCTCGGTGTCCCTGCAGTCGGGTCAAACTGAACTAAAGATTGACTTCCCCTCTACCCATAACCGCCTGCAATTTAATGATTGAATTTGCCGACTTTTTGAAACCGTCAGTGGCTCCAGCGAGAATTTACAGTGTCCACGCTGCAGTGCCGCCGTGCCCGCCTATCCGGGTGTATGCGGTAATTGTGGTGAAAATGTGTTCCAATGTCACAAATGTCGTGCCATCAACTATGATGAGAAGGATCCGTTTTTGTGTCATTCGTGTGGTTTCTGTAAATACGCCAAGTTTGACTTTAGCATGTATGCGCGCGTCTGCTGTGCCGTGGATCCCATTGAATCGGCCGAGGATCGTGCCAAAACGGTGCAATTGATACATACCTCTTTGGAGCGTGCGGATCGCATCTATCGCCAGCTATTGACCAATAAACAAATGCTCGAGTTGCTCATACAAAAGGTGGCCGAACATCGTAGCAGTGATCGTCTGGTGGACGATAATATGGCCAGTGTGCATAGCACATCGCAGGTGAACAAGATTATCCAGCTACTGGCCCAGAAATATTGTGTGGAGTCGCGCACCAGTTTCGAGGAGTTGAGCAAAATTGTGCAAAAGGTCAAGGCGTGTCGCAGGTGAGTGTTTTAGTTTATCACAAAAATTCTCTTCACCCAATTAGACGCTCTAAATCAGAGTCGTTCTTATCTTCTGTGTATACAAGACCGCCCGGCGACAGCGACAGTATAAGAGCATATACTGCTCTCTTTTGCTACAACAAAGAAGTGCTAAATGAGCGCGCTCTCGCTTGGTTAAACATACACACGCAACGCCAAAATGTGCATGAGTGTTTTGCCGACCACTGCTCTTATATATATGTCCTCCCAGGAAAGGGCTTTGTTAGATGCCAGTCTCATTGTATTTATTAAAACTTATCTCAACGATATCAGTTATTCGCGATATTTTTTCTTAAGTCGGGTACGACAATCTACAGGGTGGTCCATCTAGTTTTTGGAATTTGAAATATTCATAATTTGACTTTAAAAACGTCAAATGCCATCCGGAAAGCGAAAAATATTTAGTAAAAACTTTGACAGAAAGTTGGGAAATATTAAAAACATATTTCCAAAGTGGTGAGTCCTCGACTCAAACTGCAGATCAATACATTTAAGGGGATATTTTCCATGTCGAAGCTTCTTTATGGACCTTTTTATACACTTGAACAGTGTATTATAATTTTGCCCAGAAGTTTGCAACGCATAGAGGAATCATCTCCGACCACATAAAGTATATATATTCTTGATCAGCATGACGAGCTGAGTCGATTAAGCGATTTCTGTTTCTACGCGAACTAGTCCCTCAGTTTTGAAGCTATCGAGACGAAACTTTGCACAGAGTCTTCTTATTACTGCACGCTGCTAATATATCGGAACCGACCGGATCGGATGACTACTTCTTGTAGCTGCCATACAAATGTTCGTTCGGAAAATGGGTTTTAGTTAAAAAAACTGGTTTTTTCTCAATATTATCGCTCTCAAACACGGTCATGGGTAATATGTCATGTTTTTAAGCTGATCTGCGAAATTTGGTCGAAGTCGCTAACCGTTGTGACAAGCTATTTCAAGTGTATTAAAACTTCGGTTCAGACGAAGCTAGCTTTGCCTTTCTCGTTTTAAAAAAATCTTATCTGAAAACGCAGAGATTTACCAACTCTGTTCTTTGTATTATGTTACAAACAGATTATAGTAAAGCACGGTACGAAGTACTCAAAAAAGCGCTCGCAAACGAAAAACTACATATAAAAAAAAACGGGTTTGACGTCAAACTTTTTACGGTGTGTACGCAGAGAAAAGAAACGTCGATCCGCACGAACATCGAACTCGAACGTCGAACTCTGAATTTGTAGATAATATGAGAAGCTGATGAGCCTTTTTTGGGCGCCCAAACTAATTAAATTTATTTATTTTGACGGTCAGAAGCAAAAATAATGTCTGAAAAGAAGGGTAAGGGTAAAAATCATTTGAAGAGCTTTCATGAGGAAGAACAAATTGCGCTAATTATTACCTTAGAGGCAAAGATAAGTATTTGAGATCTCACCAATAAAAATAATTTTGATGCAGTTGACATGGAGAGCCTCCAGCAGCAGTCCAGAAAGATCTGCAACAATCATGTACGGGATAAAAGCAACAACAGTAAAAGTTTTTTGATATTTTTATATGAAAATTTATCTCTATAAAGATAAAGAGAGAGTGTCCTGACTGGCTCTGTGAAATTAGACCGCGTGAATTAAGACCGCCGTGCATTTTGTATGGCGGTCTAATTTCATTCTGCAAAATGAATTTAGACCGCCATCTTAAAAATGAAATTAGACCGCGCGGCCTTATTTCATTTTTCAAAATGAATTTAGGCCGCGATCGCAAAATGAAATTAGACCGCGCGGCCTTATTTCATTCTGCAAAATGAATTTAGACCGCCATCACAAAATGAAATTAGACCGCGCGGCCTTTTCCTTTCAAATCGCGCGCAGGCGAAAATCGCGCGATTTTTTTGTATCAAATTTTCATTATTTTTTAATGTTATAGATAGTTTCTTTTATTAAAAAACCAAAATTACATTTCTTTTGTAATGGCGGTCTAAATTCATTTTGCAGAATGAAATTAGACCGCGCGGCCTAATTTCATTTTGTGATGGCGGTCTAAATTCATTTTGAAAAATGAAATAAGGCCGCGCGGCCTAATTTAATTTTGTGAAGGCGGTCTAAATTCATTTTGCAGAATGAAATTAGACCGCGCGGCCTAATTTCATTTTATGATGGCGGTCTAAATTCATTTTGAAAAATGAAATTAGACCGCCGACGGCGGTCTTAATTCACGCGGTCTAATTTCCATCACCCGTCCTGACTGATTCACTGATTCACTGACTGAGTGATTGGCAATCATCGCACAGCCTAAACGGTAAGAGATAGAAAGCTGAAATTTGGACAGGAGTTTCTGTTAGTGGCGTCCTAAGACGGGGTTTTGGAAAATTCCACCCGGAAAAGTCGGAAAAGTTTGTAATGGAAAAATGTTATTTTTCATCCGATTGAATTGAAACTTGGTTTGTAAGCATAGTATGCGAAATAATTCGACACGTGTATTCCCGATTTTGGAAAATCCGCCCACGAGGAAAATGGCCGGAAAATTCAGCATGCAAAAAACTATTTTTCATCCGATTGGCTTGAAATTCGGTTTGTAAGAATAAAATACGAAGTAGTTTGAGACGTGATTTTCCGAACGTGATTTTTTGACCTGACTGTCGGAAAATTCTGCATGAAAAATACTATTTATCATCCGATTGGCTTGCAACTCGGTTTGTGAAGTCAGAATACCGAAATAATTTGAAATAAAATTGTTCAATTTCGGAAGGCGTGAAAATGCCCGGAAAACTTTACATGCAAAATAACTATTTTTCATTCGATTGACTTGAAACTTGAAACTCGGTTTGTAAGGTCAAAATGAGAATTCATTTGTGTTTTCATTTTCCGATGTTGGAAATAACGCCATACAATATATCTAATATTGTTTGGTTCTAGAAGACACAACGAAGCGCGTCAGGTTATTTGCTAGTTTATATATATATAAAAGTGCAGCTTAAGGGTGTTTTGGAACAGTGTAGGTAGGCCCGATTCGTCCTCTTCCATCCTTTATTATCATTATTTTCGACTTCTCGATATTTATTCGAACTCCACGTCTGACAGTACCTACTGAGAGCATCAATCATTTGTTGCATCACCTGTGGGCTTTCCGCCAATAGCACCATGGCGTCGGCATACATGAGAATATTGATGCGTTGTGATCCAAACTCTACTCCTCCGGGAAGATTCGCAAATAGTAGCGGACTTAATAAGCATCCCTGCTTTACGCCTAAGTTCGTTTCGAACCATTCGGATAGTTGGTTTCCATCACATAAAGTGGTTTTATTTAGGCTACAAAGGTTTTCTATTATAGCAATAAATTTGGTCGATACTCCAGCATTACTTAGCTTTAAATAGAGACTGCGCCTGTCGATTGTATCGAACGCAGCTTTGAAATCTACAAAAAAAAGTCTATTTGTACTATTTGAAGGATTTTAATCTTTCCTCGATGCCTTGGTGAGGAATTTGATTCGCCTCGATTAGGACTTTGCTATGCCTCGATGAGGAGATTACTTCGCCTCGATTAGGACTTTATGACGACTTTGAATTGCCTCGCAAGAATTTAGATTAGCCTCTATGAAGACTTTGCTATGCCTCGAAGTGGACTTTGCTATGCCTTGATGAGGAGATTACTTACCCTCGATGAGGACTTTGCTGTGCCTCGATGTAGACTTTGCTATGCCTTGATGAGGAGTTTACTTGCCTCGATGAGCATTTTGCTTTGCCTCGATGAGCACTGTGCTATGCCTCGATTAGGACTTTGCTTTGCCTCGATAAGGACTTTGCTTTCCCTCCATGAGGGCTTTACTTTGCTTTGATCCCTCATGCTA
>JAEIFU010002974.1:0-34916 GCA_018904235.1 Lordiphosa stackelbergi
GTTCTACGGTTACGAATCTAACTGTATTTAGCAATATTTGCATTTCTGCATTTGAAAATACGTTATCAAGTCGATGTGATTTACACAGATTTCTCCTAAAGCTTTTGGTAAGTTTGTCATAATGCCCTTTTATCTAAGCTTTCCAAACTTGGCTTTCATTCTTCCGTACTCAATTGGATTAGTTTAATCTTGATGGTCGATCGTATCAAGTGCTTATTAATGGCAAACGTTCAAGCCCCTACGTTGCAACATCTGGACTCCCTCAAGGTAATGCATACTGGGTCTCTATTTACAATATTACTAATGACATCGGTTTCCTACTTAATTCACATTTCATGTATGCTGATGACTTAAAATCTTTTAGATCTAAACAAAATCTTAGAGATGCTGAAGATCTTCAATATGATCTGAACTCTGTTGCCGACTGGTGCGCGAGGAATTTGCTTCCCTCTTAACTTTTCCAAATGCTTCTATGTAACATATGGCAAACGTGAGCTGCCGATTCTTACTTCTTATACTATTGCTCATCACGCTTTACGGCGACAGTACGAAGCCCTAGATTTAAGTGTTTTGTTTGACTCTAAATTTCGGTTTTCTGAGCATATAAATTATATCCTCCCCAAAGCTTATTCAAAGCTCGGCTTTGTAAAGCGAAATTCTAATCAGTTCCATGATCCTTATACACGAGTAAGTCTGTACTCTGCCTTAGTGCGCTCCAGAGTTGAATATGCTTCGCTTATCTGGAATCCTTCCGCTGCAGTTCATGTGAATAGGCTGGAGCGTTTGCAAAAAGATTCCTAAATTTGCACTTGCTAATTTAAATTTTTCCGAACCCTTACCACCGTATTTGAGTAGATGCCTCATGCATATTTCTACCCTTGAGGATAGGAGAACAATTGCATCCTTAATTTTTTTAAATGACATAATAGTAGGCAATATTAATTGTGCTAACCTACTTTCCCAAATTCCCTTTAATGTTCCGCCTCGATCTTTGCGTGCCATGGTTCCATTCAGAGTGGGGACTCACAGGGCCAATTATGCCCTTAATGATCCTATATAATTTTTTCCAAATTTCGGGGCGGGGGGGGGCGTGGGAAAAATTTGAAATAAACTTGATCTGCCTGCAAGTTTTAGAACTTATGCATACATGTCAAACCTCTATCTCTGAGATCTGTTTGTTCATACGGACGGACAGACGGACATGGCTATATCGAATCGGCTGTTGATGCTGATAAAGAATATGTATACCTTATAGGGTGGGAAATGATTCCTTCTCCCTGTTGCATACTTTTGCACAAACTTAATATATTTTCTGTGCGCCTTTGGTACAGAGTATAAAAATTAAAACAAGCTATTCTTGAACGTGATTTTTATCCCGCAGTCAAACGATGATGTATAGCTTGGAGTACAGCTCAAAGGAGCTCACTTGGCACAAACTCCCGGTACTCGCTACTCTGTACTCGATACTCTACTACTCAGTAATCCCTACTCGATACGCTCTGCACTGAGTATTAAGTATCTAGTACTGAGTATCAATTACTAAGTATCGATAACTGAGTGTCAAGTATCGAGTACTGAATATCGAGTACATAGCTTTTATGTATTCGATACTTGACAGCCAGTTAATAATACTTAGTACACCAAACTCAATACGCGGACGCTATGCGGCTGAATTTGCAAAGTTAAAGGCGTACCAAAATGTTTTCTAATTTTGGTCCCAAAGTTGAACGTTCGTAAAAGAACTTCGTTCTTAAAACTTTAAATAAAGTTGAAAATTAATCAACTGTCGGCAATGGCTAATTATCTCCCGTTCCCCACATAAATTAGTTTATAAAGTCTTACTGTAGAAAAGCATCATAAAGTCTGGCTCACAGCTATGGAGAAGTGCTTTGCGAGCTGTGTGTGACATCTTCCAAAGATCCTAATCAAGAATTCTTAGAACCCTCACTGTAGTGTCTTGATACATTCGCAAAGAGTGAATTCACAACGTCCTCAGCATCCCATTGGTCGAAACTGAAATCGAGCAACTTAAACGCAAGTATTCCGAGAAGCTTCTTCTCCACCCTAATCAGCTTTTACAATTCTTCTCCCTGCAAGCAAGGCATTCTCGCCTACCAGTCCAGCGACTGATCGAAAGGGGAAGAGGAGTGGATGAAGGGGTGGGAGAAGGGGAACGGGGGGAAGATTGAAGATTGTCTGTCTGTCCGTCCGTCCGTACAAACAGATCTCAGAGATGGTAAGAGATAGAGGTTTAACATATATGGGACATAAACTTCTTATACTTGCAGGCAGATCAAGTTTACTTTTAATTTTCGTCACGCCCCCCCTCTCGCCCACATAATTTGGAAAAAGTCATAACTCCCACAGTTTTGTAGATAGATGGTTCGTACCTTCTAGAGATAGTTAGTAATTAGCATGATTTATCGATTTTTGCCGAAACAATGACTCCTTGGATTAGACTGGTACAGAGTTTTTTTTAACTTGTTATTTGATATCTTTTATGGAATAAAAGTCTCCAACTTTTGGAAAGCACCGTAGTTTAAGTTATGTTTGGGACAATTAGTTGTTAATTCTTAGAAGCTACACAGAAAAAAATCCGAGTTATCGGGGCTAAAATCAATTCCAAACGATGTCAAAAGTCGGTCAAGACCGGATTTTCTGAATTCTTGTCTTGATCCGGACTTAAGCTCATACGGGATTGATTTTATCTTTTTACTATCAATTTGATCCCTCAGTCAGATCCAATCAAGAAAGTCCGATTTTGATCTAAGCTCGATATTCGTACTTGATTTGGTGTCGAAGTCGGCTTGGTGCAAGAATAACCGAGTTTAAATTGAGCTTGATACTCGAATTACATTCAGTGCGATAAAGGATTGCATCAAAAATACCTCGGACTGTCTTTAGCTCGATGTTTAAACTCAATTTGACCGCAACAAAATGTCATTAGTTTGCATACAACTGAAAAAACAGGCCACAAACAACATTACAATGGTGGATGGTCGCTATTGAAGTCTCTTCAATAGTCTTGACCCATCGACTACTTGGCTACCCTCTCATGCTGGAAGTGCTATAACTTGTAGGGAATTCCAAGTGCAAAAACCTACACTGCTAATAAATTCTAAGCTGTGAGAAAAATTTGTGTATGTGTGTGTGCCCATTTAGCCTAAGAGAGCTTTTTTCTCTTAAAGCCGGGTATCCAGCATCGCGGAAACTAAAAATTCCTGTCCAACTTCATATAAAAAAACTGTGGGAGGAATTTTTCGTTTGCCTTTTCGTTGCTTGTGTATCCAGCAACATGAACGTAATCCACAGTTTCTCATCGATAGTTGGCATATCGATAGCGTGTGTGGATGGAGAGAACAGCTGATGCACAGCGCAGGAATATATTGCCAACAATTATTTTGGATGTGATGAGCGAAAATTTTGGGGGGAATGCTTTTATATTTTGTTTGTTATGAACTGTCATCTGGCTGGGGAACCATCAGCGCGCAAAGATTGGTAGGGGATGGTTTCAAAGGCACCCTTATGCCAAATTGATGAGGCCGCCAGACGGGTGCTTTCCATAGACACAAAGGTCGGAGAGATGTCGTCCGTTAGATGCCTTCTTAATCGGTGTGTCGCCAGATCATAGGCAAATCTATTAGAGTGGTCATGATACCTGCATACCTTTGTGTGCATATTAATTTGGGCGCGGTATGTAGTTGTATGCCTTACATACCAGGGGCTCCACATATGTAGATGACTCTAGTGTCATGACTCTAGTAGATGAACTAGTTTTCCACCGCTACGAGGCTTAAGAAGCCAATGGAGCTCCAATGCCATTAGCTGCAACCGTAGCTACTGCCCGAGTCACATAGACATTCCTGGTCAAGCGTCGGGACGCTTCGGTTCAGAGACACGCCAAGGTAATTAGCCGCGTTATACATACTGATCTGGCTATTGAGTTGACAAAATCCTTAAAATAAATGCGGATGTTTTTGGGCAATCTTGTATCCGACGATGAGACTTCATTGGATTGGCGTACAATCAAGAGGTCATACTACTTTGGAGAAGATTGCATTATAAAGTAATGCAGTTAACAACATGCTGCTGTGATGTTTTGTGCCATCCGGGACACACAGCAAAGTGTCATGCCATTGGTTTATCATCCCCAAGTATAAAGTATGTAGCACATACTCCGAGCAGCATGCTTCCTCCAGAAAATACTACTTATTTTTTTTAAATTTATTTAAATTCAAATAGTTAACAGTGCTTAACAGCTGATTGATCAGAGTGACCTTCCACCTTTTAGGTACATGGTCGCACTATTTTAACTATGTTCCACACACACAAGAAATAAATAGCAAATTCCTGGCAGGAATTTTCCGCAGTGCTGGATACAGGCCTTTAGCATGGAATTTGCTCTCGGTTTATTTTCGCGCTTTCGCTTATACAGTGGAATTCCGTACTAACTTCAATCTCGAGTCAGGATCATTTGATTTTCAAGTAGCATCCGTACTTGAAATGAGCATTGATACAAGCCATTTAGAATTGTTCCAACCTTGCACGACTCGTACTTGAAATTTCAATCCGAAGGTCGAGATCAAATCAATTTATTTGAGCTTGGTTTTAGCATGACTTTTATTTCTGTGTATATCAAGGTGGTTAACACTGAGAAAAATGATATATCGCTCACCTACTTCTTTAATACTTTGGGCATGAACTCAAAAAATTACGATTTTTGACTTAATGATGCAGAACATTTGTATATTATTGTGTAAAAATTTTCGTATTGATATCTCTTTTACTTTCAATGTGATATGAAAATATTTCTCATTATAATTTTACAGGTTCATTTTCGTGTTAATGCAAGAACTTCATATCTCAGTTGTCCTGCAGTCGATATTGAGCAAACATACATGGGCTTTCAGTTAAAACATCATATTTTCATGTTTTATCAATAAGCATTCTAAATTTATAATATTTTAATTAATTAACTCGAAACTAAAAGATACATTTTTTCTGGGTTAAATCCATTGAGAACTTTAAACGTGTTTTTCTCAAAATGGATTATTTTGAGTTATGCCAGTATTAAAGTAAGTGAGCGATATATTCTTTAGCACCAATTTTTTAACATTATTTTTAAATAATGTAAAATTGTGTTAAATTATGATTTTAGTAGAAGTAGTAAAATACTATTCAGCAATATCAATCCGAGACCTGTCTGATAAACGAATCCTAAGAAATAAATTTCCATTTTTTCGTTTATTCCAAATACTGGAAATTGTTTAAAAAATAAACAAAACAATTTTATGCAAAACCGCAAATTACGCTTTGGTGGCCATGTCGAGATATTGAAATCAAAATTGGTGAGTTTTAAAACCGTTTGGTTTGTAAAGGAATGACCCAAATGTCGTAAAAGATAAAGGAGTATTCCAAATTGGTTTGGAAATCAGCAGCAGCCCAACAAGGCAAATAAAACTTTGTCGCTGCTGATGTAAAGCATCCAATTGCTTGTTCTATCTGGTAATAGATTTCAGATTTTTGCAACCATTATACCCATTGACTGGCCGATTGTTCCAATTGGAGCTATTTCCTCTTTAAATTGATAGTATTTAACTTTTCGACTTTTTATTATTTGGACTCTTTTTTAAGTTCAATTGCTAAGATTAAAGTTCTACTTTGGCAAAAAAAATTTGATTGCTTCAGCTGCTCTCGTAAAATGTAAACAAACGAGCCTGAAGGAACAAATGAACGAACGCAAGAAAAACAAGAAAACATTCCAAGTGGGCGCCGCATGCACCTCGCTCTCCCTCCTCGCTCACTTCACTTCAATCCACTCGATTTGCTTTTGCATTTAATAAAAACATAAAAATGCCCAATTAAAACAAACGATGAGTGGTTAATCTCTGCCGGCCCAAGGAGTTATGTGATGTTTGGGATATTTTGAGGGAGAATTTTTTGTTTTTCATTTTGTTTTTTGGAGCGCGCCAAAGCTGAAGTGAAGTAGGAATGAAAATATGCTCAAGTGGACGCGGCGAGCATGAAAAATTTGTGTATCTGTATCTCTGGGTAGAGCATAAAAGAAAAGCGTTCAAATGAACTTTGTGTTGTTGTTGTACGTGGCACAAGTGCGGCCCCGGCCGCATGCTCAAGCACACAGATACACACACACACACACACACATACAGGCAGAAAACGTGTTGAGTGGCCCCACCAAACAAGTCGCTTTGTCTTGTCTCTGTCTCCACATTTCATACTTCTCCCCGGCTCCAAACAATGTTGAAACTCCTTTCCACCACAAATCTAAGAAATAGAATCCTTGAAAGCGGGAATTGAAAAATGTAAATTTTAAGTCAAATCAAATACAAATGATTAATGCCCGAATCAACATTTGGTACAATGATTGATTAATTAACGTTGACAAGAAGCCAAAAGGAGTAGAACGAAAGCCGACATACGCACACCCTGAAAAAGGCGGCTCTCTTTCAGTTGTTGTTTTATAAATTAACTTCCATTTTCGTTACGGTCTTCTTACATTTTCCAATGAATTTCGGTATATGTGTGTGAGCGTGTGCGAGTGAGTGTGAGTGATTGTGAGTGAGTGGAGTGATGTAGCGTGTGTGGCCAGGTTGGTCTTGATTGATTTCCACAGTGCCGACTTTTGTTTGATTAACTGCCAAATGTGTGTCTGGATAATTAATATTGTTGACATTTTAAACGGCACAATTGAAATGTTATCAAACTAAGAACTATCAAGACTTCAATTCAATAACAAAACGAACATCCGCTTATCCATTGAAACAGTTGAAAGAATACCAAAGAACAATTTGTTCTTTCGATCTCTTATTAGAGAGTAGGCTTTCGAAGGAGGATCTAAAAGTGTCAGTGTGGTAAGACAGAAGGCGTTGCTAAGAGATGACGATGAAGTGCCAACGATTAAAATACTCATTTTGCAAAATAATTTCTGAAAGTGCGTGCATACACACCATTTCATGAATTAGACTTACACACAAAAGTTTGCCGTTAATTCATGAAATGCCGAGGCTCAGCCAACTTAACGTTGCGTTGGTGGTTTTTTGGTCATTTTTGGAATTTACAAAAGCTGCATAAACAGGAACAAAATTTGATTTTGCAAATTTAAGAAATCGTAAATTTCACAGAAACCTCTTCCACCCAAATTCCAACCGAATTCCAATTCTTAGGTGCCACAGAAATTTCTTTTGGTTGGTTTCAAACCTCTAATGTTTTGTTAGGAGATTTTGCAAAAACTCTTTTCTCACTAGCGCCTTTTGTCGAAGTGCCGCCCTCTATAAGACAGCTAGCGGACTAAGGGATGGAAACGAATACCTAATGTTTGGCGCAAACAAATTTTTAAATTTTTCATTATATTGGTGGAGCATGCGACTTAAAATTGAATTGTTATTTAAAAATGCATCATAAAACATATAACACAATCAAAAAATTTCAGTTAATCATTAAATTAACCCATTAAAATTAGGGAAATTTTTTGGCGAGAGTTTCAGCCCTGTTTTTAGAGAGGGAACATCAATTGGAACTTCTGGTGCTCCAACTAGATTTTCTTTTTAGAAAATGAAATCTCTAGAAGTTCCGTGGCACCAACGAATTTTTCGAGAGATTTACAAACCAAACCGTCGGCAAAATCTCACAGGCTGTGTCACCCCCGTATAAATTGAAATGATGGAGTAATGTAGTTGATCGGCCTTTTTGACCATTTTTCAATAAAAGTACACGTTTATGTTTTATGTATTAAATTGGTTAACTTTGAACCACAATACAACAAAAACCGCAAGAACAACAACAATTTCTTAATTTAATTTAACCGATTACCTATCAAATGCAAGAAACCGCTTGTTAATATGGCTTATAGTTTTTGTGTAATTTAATTTTTTGTAAACCTTTAAAAAGTGACACCTGAAGGTATACAGTACAGTACTATTGGTAAAGAGCAACCGATAGAATAAATTTGTCACTTGATATTTTTTTTGTAAGCAGAATCTGTTAATCCTAAAGACCTATACTCAGATAAGATAAAAATGTAGTATGGCACCATACATCACATGAAAAGAGACACTTTTGAACAGCTTTAAGATCAGAGCTTTAAATCAGAAACTTGACGCTGAATAGAAGACAAAAACAGCTGATTCAATTCCGATAGGGTGGTAGCAGAAAAATAATTTTTAATTTTTTCGTCCCCGACCCAATGTCACCTCGACTAAGATGGGATGACCAGGTGCGGAAAGATATTTCCAAGCTTGGAGTGAAAATCTGGTGCCAGCTCGCACGGAGCAGAAACGACTGGCAGACATTGGTTGCAGAGGCCGAGACCGTCGAACGGTTGTGATGCAAGCATCGGGCCAATCAAGAAGAAGAAGAAGAAGACCCAATGTCAGCAGAAAAAGTACAGATCTCTGACATGGTAAGAGATAGAGGTTTGACTTGTATGGGACAAATACTTCTTGTAGATGCAGGCAGATAAATTTTTATATCACAGGTTGCCACGCCCCCTTCCGCCCTCGCAATTCAGAAAAAACTTCATATCTCCCACAGTTTTGCAGATAGATGGTTTGTACCTTCTAGAGATATTTTGTAATCATGATTATTTATCGACTAGCAAAAGAAATTATGAAGATCGGATGAACGATAGCGGAGTTAAACGGAAAACAAACATTTTGATGGGTAGCACCGGTTCAACGATGATGGGTAGCACTGGACTCACTTTATGACTTCTTTATCACTTTGTGTGGCTGCTATATTAAATTTATCAGATATATGCAAGCTTTGGGGGATACAGAGTATGTTATAGTCGGGCTTCACAGACTTTACAACTTGTTTTTTTGGGAAAATGTAATATAAATATTTGAAGTCGATTTGCGCGGACTAGGAATTCATTTTAGACCCATGGTTTCTTGGTGAAATTTTTTTAGAATTGACCGTAGATTTCGTTTTTGTTATACGCTTTGTAGGCGTTTTTCTCCACCAAATACAAATCGACCCCCCCTAAGATATATACTTTATATGGTCGGAAATGATTTCTTCTGCCTGTTACATACATTTGCACGACTTTAGTATACCCTTTGTACTCTACGAGTAACGGGTATAAAAACATCGATTGGCATAAATTGAAACCCACGGTAAGAAAAAAATAATTAATTCCAATGCAAACAAAACAAGCGCAGTGTGAGTGTGATGTTTTACAGTTTGTGGTATTTTGATATTGAAGGGTGGTGTTTTGGCGTTGAACTGTTAGTTAGTTACCAATTCCGCTAGCAGACGGTTTAGTTTGTCTGAGTACTAAGCTTTAAAGAAAAAGAAAATCTCACTTTTAATGCACTTTGAAAATTTGTTCAGTGTAGTTTCAATCTTAAAGTTATCCTGCTTAAAAGATAAGATATAACGGCCAGTAGCAATGGTCATTAACACTTTTATGGTGAAGACGTTCTTTAAAAACTTTACAGTTTTCCTAAGCTTTTAGATAATCGGGAAATATCGATAAATCGATGTTATTTGTTACGATTAAAACCGTAACCTTTAAGCGCAAAAAAACACTTTTAAAATTTGTAACCGAAACCGTAATCTTAACCCAAAATTGTGTTCTTATAACCCTAACCTTTCACCTTTATTATAAGTATAAGTACGGAAAAAGAAGGGGGTTATTTTCGGTTTCTCTACTAGTAAAAATTTCTATATACGTAAAAAATGACCATCTACGTCAAACCAAGTTCAGTTTCAGACTACAACCGTCTCGAACCGTCTTCGTCTCTAACTCGAACCGGCCGAACCCTGTCCCACCCATCAGCCAAGCTATGGCGCAAACAAAATACAACCGCGACAAAGCAAGACATGGCGAGGATCGAACCTGAGAGCCGAAGCCGCGCAGCTGGTAGCGAAGAGGGACTGATCAAAGGTGCTGTCTAGATATTAGATGGTCGTTGACGTAAATTTATTTGATGAACAAATAAAAGGAAAGATGAAAAATCGTAGAACTTTTTTAGGCATTCTCTAGGTCATTAAGTTATGATTTTGTTTATAACTTTTCTAAAACAAGACACGCACAATACCACAAAGAAGGCTGGTTAGTTAGTGGAAGTTATGAACAAAATCATAACTTAATGACCTAGAGCCTGCCTAAAAAAGTTGTACGATTTTCAATCAAAAAGGTCACTAAAACAATCACTTTGTGTAAGGATTTTAGTTAGCTGCATTGTCTCTTTCTCGTTCCTTATATATCCCCAATTTGTTTGTATAAAAACGTAAGTATTTACACATATTCTTGTTGTTTGCGCGTTCGCCTTTCGCAAGTTACTCGCTTCAAAGCGAAAATTTCCAAATCACTTTTACTGAATTTTGATAAATATCGACAACCCTAGTCCAAAGCTCAGTAGAAGATGTTACGAAGTTCTAGATAAGTCTTTCCTTCCCTTTAAACTTCTCAAAAGCCGTCACCAGTATTGTAAATAAAATCTTGCAGAATGTTTGCAAAAAATCAATTTAGGTTTTTTTTTTGTTTTAGAAGAAAAATCGATTCGAACAATATTTATGGCATTAATGACCTATTCTAGTGACGAAAGCAGACAGCTAAATAAACAATTTAATGGAATTTTACCAGGTGTCAGACAATGTCTTTCTGGTCTCTCTCGCTCTCTAACGTGTAACATACGCGCTTCTTCTTCGTCGTCTTTTGTACACCGGAAGTTGTTGTTGCTGTTGCTGTGTGTCTTTGTCTCTGTCTCCGGAGCAAGTGGCGCGTGTGAATGACCCAATTAGGCTAAAGATAACTCAACTTAGGCTTGCGAGATTAGAGCCTCAACCAAATAAAAGCAAACCAAATCAAAATAAACCCACTAGCAGCAGCAGCGGCAGCAGAGTTCAGCGTTGAAAAGGTGCCCCTGTAAACAGGTTTGAACCTCGTTTCGTCTCGAATCGTCGCGGCTGCAGTTGCGCAGACACATCCTCCATACATTTTTGTATTAAATATTTCGCACCATGTTCTGCATTATTTCGAGTCGATCCCGGAGACAGACCTGGACTCGGGCGCATATTTTGCTGTTGACTCAGTTGGGGTCAATGCTGCTGCTCAGTCACTCCTCACTCATGCTCATTCACTCACTCACCGAGTACAGGCCAAACAGGTTTGCGTTGAAGCTGAAGCTTTTTTCGGCAGTCGCCTCACCCACAGTTAGTGGAAGTGGCCGCTCATTGAACCCTTCTGCGTGCGCGACTGAGAAACATCCCTTTCGTTTAAACCGCCCTTAAGAGTGCACAGAACCTGGGGACCGCTGGGGAAGTGTCTGCTGCATTTTGGCGTTTTGGTTATCCCGAAAAGTGAAGCCCCATTCCAGGTGTTTGGCAAACGCTAAGTAACAGGCGCTCAGATGTGCACAGCCAATGCCGGTGGCAGACGCCACGCGAAAACTGGAGAAACAGACCACAACGAGGTGTGCACCGGTTTTCGTCCACTTTTCCCCTCCCCCTCCACACACAAGCACACAGACACACACACACACACACGCTTGAAAGGAGAGGAGAAGAGAGGTTTTGCTTGTGCTTTCTTTCTACACGCCTGTTTCGTTGCTGCCACATTTGTGGCAAGCCACTTGCTGCAACTGCAACAATTGAAGGAAACAGCTGCTGGTTGACTTTAGCTTCAAAGCGGTTTGAATTGCTACAAAATTTGGAACATTTCATTAAAGATTTATCAGTTTTTTGCACAACTTTGTTCCACTTCCTCAATAAAACAGAAACCATTCCATTTTAATTAAAATTGTACATAAGACATTTTCGTATCTTGACCTATTTTGTTATCTTATTTTGCTTTAAGAAAATGAAACACTCAAAAAGCAAAAGCGGCTAAGATGAGGAATAGCTAGCTGTAACCTTACATAAAGGGTCGTTTTTTTTTAAGAGGTTAAGTTTTTTGAAACACAAAGTATTTTTTATTAGTTTGCAATGACTTCAAGCGGGAGGACTGAATTACTGTCAGGACAGAATAAACTTTTGTACAGGAGGGTTTCCATGTTCCGGATTTCACTTTCAACAAGATTTGGCCAATAAGGTGGTGTGTAAATCGGAGCAGAAAAATGTTTTCCGGCTGAACCTAAACCTGAACTGGAGCAAAAAGGTAAGAACGAGAAAGCCAAGCTAACTTCGTCTATGCCGAAGTTTTTATACCCTTGCAAATGTTTTAATACATCAGAGTTTAAGAACGCCAGCATTAAAACAAACAATTTTTCTAAATAAAACCCACTTTTCGACCCATAGTTCCTATGACAGCTATAAGATATAGTCATCCGATTTTGACCAAAACTTCCAAATCTTTGTAAAGGCGTATAATATTAATAATCGCTGAAGTGAGACACGTTAACATCAAAAACAAAAAAATTTTTTTCATTAAAATTTCATTTTTCGGCCGATAGTTCCTACGGCAGCTATAAGATATAGTCATCCGATCCGGTCGGACATATTAACAGTGTGCAGTAAAAAGAAGACTCTGTGCAAAGTTTCAGCTCGATAGCTTTAAAACTGAGAGACTAGTTCGCGTAGAAACAGACAGACAGACGGACAGACAGACGGACGGACAAAGCAGGGTTTCAGGACATTCAAGTCATAATTTTTGTAATATGGCCACAAAGGTTAAGGGGTTGACCCGTGACGGTCTTTTTTAACTGTTTTTTGGGAATTTTTTTTTGAAGTGCGTTTAAAACTTGAACTTTGAATTTTTTAACATATCGCTCACTTACTTCAATACTGGCATAACTCAAAATAATCCATTTTGAGAAAAACGCGTTTAAAGTTCTGAATGGGTTTATTCAGATAAAAATGATTCTTTTAGTTTCGAGTTAATCTAGTAAAATATTATAAATTTAAAATGCTCATTAATAATACTTCAAAATATGATGTTTTAACTAAAAGCCGAAGTATGTATGCGCAATATCGGCTGCAATACAACTGAGATATATAGCTCTAGCAATAACATGAAAATGAACCTGTAAAATTATATTTCGACATATTTTGACCTTACGTAAAAGGAAAAGATATAAATTTTGCAAAGAATAGTACACAATACAGCGTATATTTCTGCATCATTAAGTCAAAAATCGTGTGTTTTGAGTTATGCCAGTATCGAAGTAAGTGAGCTTTATGTTTAGTAACTATTGAAGTAAATTTAGAAATTTTTTGAAGTCAAAATTTTGAGAACTTTCCGTGATAAAACGCCGGGAAGTCGCTCAAGACCGAGCGACTCGTTCTTGATTGCGTCATTAAGTGTAAGTGTGTGCTTCATTTCCCAATGTGGCAGCCCATTAAATTAATGATCTTAATCAATGCTTCGAATCCTTCTTTGAAGATCGCAGTGGCCAAAAATGCTGCAATATCCACGATTTTGGGACCTGAATGGAAGTGCTTCGGCGCAAAGGTCCAAATGAACTAACTAACGAACTAAAAATGATTTAACTCGCTCCCCAAATATAGATTTTAAAAGGACTCGGCACGTATTACAATCTTCAATGCCAGGGCAAAACTTAACTAACCGTTGTATTCGAAATTATATTTTTTGGACAAAAGTGTTCCTCTAAATATGCGTGTTTTTATGTATACACGCATATTCTTAGCGCTATAACTTTCTAACGACATCGAATATTAAAAAATCCTTTTAACCACAAATTCTACATAAGTTATAGATGAAATTAATGAAAAAAAAATTCCGATTTTTTGAAACCATCACACGGGTCAACCCCGTGGTCAAGGCGCCGAAATCAGAAGTTTTACCACGTTCACTTAGAACAGAAATTGGGCAGTTAAATATCCGAAAATCGCGTGGAATGATTTTACTATTTCGAGTTGCAGTGATATTCCAGCTATACCAGGTGAGAGACTGAACGAGGCAAGAGCCTACGTTCGCTCGAAAGGATGAATTTCATTATATTTGGAGAAGCATGGCATTTGAGGACAATGATAATTTTTAGTTTATATGATCTCTCAATCTAAGCTACCAAGATTAAACAAGGAAACATATCCGATTTGGGAATTCTTGCGGGCATGAAATATAAAGTAAATGTCATGAAAACTTTTAAGTAGGGAGAGTTAGTGGGGAGTATGTAAAATAAAGGTTGGTCCATTTAAAAATTGGAATTTTTTGCTATAAAAAAAATAGAGGAAAGTGAACTTCGGCTCGACCGAAGATTATTTACCCTTGGAGCATGAAATATGCCTGCCAGTTTGTATGGCTTTACGATATATTCATCCGATTTTGATCAATCTCTCCAAAATTGTGTGGAAACAGAATTTTTATAACATTTTCTTAACTGGAGAGCATAAAGACGCTACCATTAAAAACAAAAAGTTTTTTTTACTAGAACTACTTATCCAACCGATCGTTTCTATTGCAGCTATATGCTATAGTAATCCGATTTAAATACTTGAACTTCAAACTTGACAGATTTTCCTTTGTGAAGTTGATTATAATATTAATCAGTAACAAGTTTGAAAGAAGCGATACTTCGCCCATTAAAAACGTTCCGACAAACGTGCAGCGTATTTGTACCAAAAGTCTTCGTGCAAAGTTTGGTTGAGACAGACGCACGGACAGACGGACATGGCTATATCAACTCAGCTTGTCATGCTGATCAAGAATATATTTTATGTGGTCGGAGATGCTTCCTTCTATGCGTTACAAACATCTGGACAATTTTATTATACCCTCTCAAAGGGTATAAAAAACGACTCGATATTTTTCAATGGTTGAACATTTGTTGGAAAGATTGGTTCATGTCCTTTTTTATGAAAAACAATTTCGATCAAATGACCACCACGGCTGACTTGGCAAAGTTTTCGGTCGAGTACACCGGACGAGTACAAACACGGGTTGGTTTATCCACCAACATTCCAGTTTCACGAACTCGCTTCACGAATTGATCCACAAATTAAAATTTTTTTGTTAAATTTTTTTTTTCAAATTTCGCACAGTTTGAGTCGAGGACTCACCACTTTGCGAATATGTTTTTAATATTTCCCAACTTTCTTCAAGCGAATAGCGAACCATTTCGTAAATGTCAAAGATTTTACTAAATATTAGTCGCTTTCCGAATGACATTTGACGTTTTTAAAGTCAAATTATGAATAGTTCAAATTCCAAACACTAGATGACCCACCCTGTAGATGGCATCGATGAATCCATGGTGGCTTAACATGGTAGGATAGATCAAATATACACATGGTAGGGTGGGTAGTTGGGATACATCGAACTCAAAAATATATCCTTTTCAGAGAGCCTGAACACAAAAAGTTTTGCAGTCTCGAACACCGCAGTGAACGCCTCCCGATTTTAGGGAGGTTCGCATCCCTGATAAAATCAACCTTTAAATTTTATGGAAAAAATATAAGAGTTTCTTGCAAACACTCTTGTAGCGATCAATGACATTAAAATATTATCTTGTAATATTATCAATTTTGAAAACAAAAATTTGGCCAAAATCAATCTTTGCACCAATTGTAGGGCTATTGAAGAGCTAAAAGTTCAGCCTATGGTGAAAATAAAAATTTGTTTTATATTGACTTTTTTTATTTAAATGCGTACGATCGTCCCGTTCAACGTCATGGAAATGCCCATATGCTATTTTAGGTTTCTTAATAAAATAGCCGTTAATGGGTTTTGTCCGTTCAAAATCGCTGACAGGAACCGGAATCATTATTTAGATTATTTGTTTTTATATAATTCGAGTAAATAGGAACCTTATCAGGATCATGCTTTTCCCTATTTCCCTATAGGAAGGCCTTTTCCGGTGTTTACATTATGCGTAAGTTGTTCCTTTTGAATTTCGGCATAACACAAATCGTATAAAATTGCTCAAATTTACTGATATCAAATCTGAAAAAATTCTACTGAAAGTGAAAACTCAATTTATTCAACATATTCGTGTTGTACTAAATTGCCCAAAACCAACAAACTTGAAGATCTTGCATCAATTGAGGTTCTTGTTTCTCGAGCTGATAACAAGTTCTGGTGAACGCTGCCCATTTAGATGGCAAAACGGATGTCAATTTTTAAACTGATTTTGATTTACAAATTTTTAATTTAAAAATTAGACTTAGCAAGAACTGTGCAAGATTTTTTGCTTTAATCAGCAAAATAAATCTTAGTCGGAATGTCTTCTATGTATGAACCATGTATGTACAGCACTCAATTCAATGGCGACGAAATAAGTTTTATGTATATTCGTAAATACATACATTAAAGTATATTCAAACATACATACACATATGTATAAAAAAGCAGCAAAGAGAGAAGCAAAAAAATATAAACAAATAATTAACTGACATATCCGTATGCTTATCGCTCAACAAACCACAACAGCAGCAGCAGCAGCAGCTACAACATTCACACACAGATACAGATACAAATACACCGCCACACAGCTACAGAGGCAGAAGCATATACACAGCTCTCGCGACTCTGAAATTTGTATCTGACAAAATGCCATAATGAACGTGCCGAGTGGCGTCGTTGTCGTCGCGGAACCAGATATGTACGTACGCTTACGCTGCTCGCACTCGCAACAACCAAAAAGTATCTACAACATCAAACGTGCGTTAATATAAATCAGTTTGTCCATGCGAATATATAAAACTGAACCAGAACCTCTCTATGCACGGGCTACGATTGAGACTCTTTAAGATTTGAAAACAAATTTTTGGCACGCTTCTGCAGATCCTCGACCAAAATTCGAGTATTTTATCAACTCAAATTGTCTGTTAATTAGTTAAACTGTTTTGATAGCTGGTGCACTGTGCGAGTGCGTGGTGGGCAGGGGAGAGGATTGGTGAACTACAACTAAGTATAACAACTCGAACGTAGTTGTCAACGTTGATTGCATTTTTAATTAGGCTCAAGCTAAAAACGAAAATCAAACGAAAGCGTTCAGGTTGTTGGGTTGCTTTGCGGCGTGGGAATATTTTTTTAGTACACATCTTTTGTATACTCTTCCGGGTGAAGGGTATAAGACACCAATAAGTCAATTGGAGGCAGCAAGAAAAATGTGATTTAAAGAAGACTGGAATGTGGGTTTTACAGAAAGGGCAGGAAAGCAAAATACACATTGAAATTGTAAGGAGGAAAAAAGTTAAGATAAAAGCAGGATTTTAAACAAAGTAATGAGAAAATATGAGATTTTTCACTTCTAATAGGAATACAAATTACATAAAAAAACACATTTTATACCTTCGAAAAAATTCATTTATTTGCAATATCCTTCATTTATTCAAAACATGGTTTTAGGATCTAACCGAAAAATAGTTACTGTCTTATTAGTAGACCTTTTTCGTCATCAATTTCAATACAATTATTACGAATTCAGTTTTGAATATTTCCAAACATAGAAGAAAGCTAACTTCGGCTCGACCGAAGATTATATATTTCGTTGTAACTTGAATAATTTAAGTAAACTAAGGTTTTAAAAGTTTTTGGTTGAATATTTTTAGCTGAGTTATTTCTCAATCTCAGCAATATATATAGATGGCGCCACTAGTTTGCTATATCACAGATTTTTACCAAATTCCCCCAAAATTGAGTGGAAACCGATAATATTCCCAACTGGAAAGTATAAAGAACTAGTTTTTCATTGTAAACCGCGATTGTGGCATATATTGACTAACAAATTTGGGCTAAACTCACAAATACGACGTTTGGGGACGTTTGCGTTGAAGAAAAAAAGTTTTCCTTATTAAAACTACTTTTTCGACCGATTGTTTCTATGACAGCTGTATGCTATAGTCATCCGATCCGGACGGTTCCGACAAATGTGCAGTGTAATTGTACCAAAAGTCTCGGGAAAACTTTGGTGAAGATACTTTAAAACTGACGGAGCAGATAGCACAGAAACTGACGGACGGAGGGACTATAACAACTCGTCATGCTGATCAAGAATATATATAAGGTGTAGATTCCTAAGTCTTTTCCAAAAATTAAAGCGAATATTTTTGGATAAAACTTCGACATAGGTCCCATTTCGTTGAACCATTAATAATGAACTAAATATCAACACAAATTGACTTCATGGCAGCCATTCTTCAACTATTATTCAATTCAAATTGGCTTTGCTCCTTATTCCCCACTCCTTCTTTCGCAGCACTTGACTCTTTCCCCTCGTCAACCTTCCTGCGCTCTCCACTCTTTCCCCTCCCCCCTCATTTCTGACAGAAGTGTTGTCGACTGAGCAAATTTTCTCTCTAATACTCATTCTCCATGATATTGCCTGAGCGCCTCAATTCATTTGATGTGGCCCATATAAACTTTTCTTTGGCGTTTTCACCCACTTCGCGGACAAATTTTCCAAATTTTCTTTCTTTGTGCGCGCCTGCATAACTAAACGAAGGTCTATGCCAATGGGGGGTGGGGTTTAACACCCAAAAACCCCCCTGCTCTGCAAGGTGTATATATAAAAGAAGTGCTTATTCGCTTTGGGCTCTGTGAAATTATTCCTCATGAATTAAGGCCGCGGTGCATTTTGTATGGAATGAATTTAGACCGTCATCACAAAATGAAGTTGGACCGCTCGGCCCTAATTCACTTTCCAAAATGCATTAAGGCCGCAATCACAAAATGAAATTAGACTTATTCACTCTTACTCATTCTTAGATCGTGGCCTAAATTTAATTTGCAGAATGAATTAAGACCGCGCAGTCTAACTTCATTTAGTGATCAATTTCATTTTGAAAAATGATTTGAATGAATTGAAGAATGAAACTAGACCGCCGACTGCGGCCTTGTTTCACGCGGTCTAATTTCCATCACCCTTCGCCATGTCGCAAGAAAAACATCAACTGTAACAAATTTTTGAGCTCAAAAAAGTTGATCGCGTCGAAACCAAAAGAATCTTAAAGGATATAATGGTAGTATACAAATCTCGGCTGGGTTTGGTGTGGTTAGCTGCCATTTTCTTTTTTAGCACTTTTAAGTTTTTAGCACGCTTAAAAGCGTAATTGTGTAACTTTGAGCGACGCAGCTATTGAGCGCCCCTAGAAGGTCTACCCTCGTAATTTTTGGCGTAAATCAGCTGTTTTTGACAGGCGGTGAATTTTTCTGTCACTTGTGAGTCAAAGTTTAAAACGTAAATGTAAAACATTGATTGCATGTGTGCAAATTAAGCTAAATACGAGCACGAAGAAATATGAATACATAAAAAATCTTTAGATATGGACCATGATGCGGTCGATGAAGTGATGGACGATCTTATGGATCTTACTGCAATTGCATGCTGGCGGCGAGGAACCAAGTTCTGTGTGCCCAAGTCAGTCAACTGGCGAACAAATGTGCTACCATTTTTCAATGACCAATGGCTCCGTGCGGCCCCTTGCTTTATGTTGACTGCATTTCGCCCCCAAATGGAACTTGAGTTACAGGTATCATTTTTCTGTTTGGGGTAGTTTGGAGAACTAGCACTGCAGCGCACTGCATCAATAACTAAAATTGCAACTATGTTTACAGTAGGTGCGGACGTCTCTCTAGGTGTTGTTACAGACAGAGTGTTCGGAGCTATTTTTAAGATGTTGTTTCAATTTATTTACTGGCCAGATGAAGTTAAGCTGACAATCGATTTGAATTATTGTACGTGTGGCCGCATATTTTAAAGACAAAAATCTCAAAATGGCTCAATACGAAGTATTTTTTTGTCGATACTTTAATAATTTTACAGAACTTCACATCTTTACACTTTTACGCTGATTTTTTAAACATACCCCAGGGCAGCAAAAAGGTTGGTAATTTTTTCATATGTGTTTTGTTGTTGTGGCGTAAACCTTTGGAGTTTACGCTTTTACGCGGGCTGAAGAATACCCGATATGATTTGTTGGTTTAATTTAAGGTATTAAACCAAAAACAATTTATGTTTTAATCCTAGCAAAAATTCCAATATTTACGAGTTTCGGTGATATACAGGGGTGTTCCAGAAATCTCTAGAGATTTTCGTATAAACGATTGCACTTCGAACTAAACTTGGACTACTTTATTTGCAAAGTGCCAAGAATCAGACCGCCTACTAGACCGTACGCATCAAATCTACTTGGCTTTGAGCAGGCGGTTCCAAATCGCTCAACTTTTGTCATCTAATCTAGTAGCCGGGCATATTTGAGCCCCTAAACATATAAATTCAAACGGCTTTAATAGGAAATGCTAACGTTAATACGGAAACCTCTAGAGATTTCTGGAACACACCCGATTAATATGCTTTTGATCTTAGAACTATATCAAGAAGTCATCGACTAAAGTAGCAATTGGCGCCGCTCCCTTACTACCTACTTGTGGGAGAGCCTCCAATATCGCCGAAGCTTCCTTAAGGACTACGGTGATATGTGATCTGCAAACCAGGAAAGCATAGAGTCACATTTGCTAGGCTAACGGCTAACTGCCGCAGCCCGTATTTTATTAAATTGTTAAACTTCAGAATAAGTTTTTTTTATAAATATTCATCTACTTAGTAAAAAAAAAATTGAAAATAGAAAATAAAATAATACTACTACTACTATTAATTCATCTTTGTTTTACTAAAAATTTGTATTCCAAGTATATATATGTTCTTTAAAGAGTATTCCACATTCCATAACTTAAGCACTGGACTTGTTTTATATAAAATCAAATGTGCGCTGATTGTCGGTTTTAATTTGAAAATTATTTAAATTAGGTTTTAGCACATATTCTGTGGCGAATCGCCAGCTAGAAATTTGGTACAGGAAACTTGAACACTGAGTTAAGATTTTGTTTTCGAAATGGCCTCAACTCGCTTTCCTATATATTCATAAATTTGTTTGGGATGCTTTTGATGGTGGCCTGTTTGTTGTAGTTGTCTGATTAACTTTGCAGATGCATAATAATTATTTTGTTTATTGTTGTTGTTGCTATGTGGCCCAGCTCTCTGTGGTATCTGTCGACCTGCCTGCGCCTGTGCTTAGACTTTCACTTTTTTTCTGCTTTGTTTTAAAGAAACAATTTTTATGATTTTTTTTTTCTTTTTATTGAAATTACGTAAAGATGAATGGCCGCCCATTGTTTGCATTGGAATTTGGAGCGGGGGTGGAAGACAGAGAGAGAGAGGTCGTTGGTCGATTTGGCTCTGTTGCAATGTATTCAACTGGAAATGATCAACTCTATGAATATGCAGCAGCAATGTGACCAAAAAATTAAACAAAGTAATAATCCATTTTTGGGTGGCAAGGCAATTGTAATAGGATAGAACCCGGAGTGAGGGTTTTTGTTGATCATAAATCGAACGCTTATTTAGATGCACAGCCTTTTAAGTAACTACTTTTAAGCAAACAAGGCAAACCAAAATTTACGTTTTAGATCAGGGGTGCCCTTTTTTTTGCACCCGTCCCCAATCAGTCTTTACTCCTTCCCTTTTTAGTCATTGTGGTGTTGTTGTTGGACAAAGGATTTTCGTAAAATGCTCAAAAGATATTTTTCTGCCATGATAATAAACATCAATGAAAAAAATTTTTATTTTCACACGTGTTACTAACAATTTTTTACAGAAGAAAATAAAAATTTTTTTCATGTTATTAACACGAGAATTTTTTTTCACGCGTGTTACTAACACGAGTGAAAAAAAATTTTGCTAACATCTGTGAAAAAAAAATCCAGAAAATTTTTCTCACAATATTTTTCACACGCGTGTGAATAATTTTCAGAAATTTTTTTCATTGCATTTGTATTGGTGCGTATGTGAGACGCGCTAGCTAGCCTGAGCTCAGTCAGAGTACAAACGGGGGTGGGTAAGCGCACACTCTTTGCGAATGCCATAAAATTTGAGATCTAGCCGAATTTCGTAATGACCTGCTGCCTACCGCTGCATTATGCAGCTGTGACCGCAAATATCCAGATTGAAGCAAAACATTCGACCTTTAACTCTGTCAGCAATGGTTTCGCATGAGAGGGAATATCCCTTTTTATGATGGTCATAGGTAAGAGTTAACCATTTAAAAAAAGGGACAAATGCATATTCTGCAGGTATTTTATATTGACGACCTATTTTCTGGCGACGCCGCGTAAATTGTAATTGACTTTTTGCCTTCAACGTACCTTCATTTAGTTTATTTTTAATAATTGTTTCAAATAATTTGTTTTAAATTTTATTCGTAATTAATACAGTTTAATATCTTTTCATTAAGCTTAACAATTGCAAGAAATGCATCATTTTCCATAAGAATCGACTTTCTTGAATCCAAGGCCGAATGCAACTTCTTAGCCAGTTGATACTCGTGTTCCAGATGGGAAAGCTGGGCTTCGCAAACCAGCCATTCGCGATAAAAATCACCCATCACCATATCTTCTGTTTGAAGCATTGCTGTGCAGTCTGCGATTGGCTTGAAAGAAAAACAAAACTCATCGACGAAGGACCAATCGAAAGACAATGGAATCAAATGTTGTGCCTTACTCTTTAATGTATTTAAAGACTCCATCATTTTGAATGTAGAGCTCCATCGGGTGTTGTTATCGAGCACAGGCAATGTCTCATTCTGTTTACGTAGTTCCGTGCGTAGTTTTTTGACATATTTCCGACAGTCTTCCAATTCGGCATCAATTGTTCTAATCACATCCCAAGATACTAGTTGTAAGGTATGTGCAGCGCAATGAACAACACTCAGGGAACTCCTAATGTGTTCGTCAATTTCCTCAAAGTGGTCGGTTTCTTCATCAGGAGGCATACCAACTTCTTCATATTCCTGTAGGAGTCTTGATGTCTTTACAACATTGGCGCCATTGTCCGTTGTCATTGAGTAAATTTGATCGATGTTAATGTTGAATTTATCCAAGCACTGAAGAACCTCCATCTTCAAGTTTTGTGCTGTATGACGTACAAATATAGACTTCTATTTTGAAATCTCGCATAAATTGTATGTTTAATCCCATTATGCTGCGGTCATTGCGTGATGCAATGTCCATCTTGAGGCATATCATACGACCTCTAACTTTGGCAGCAATGGCGTTGCACACTTTTCCCGCTGTATCCTCAAGATGCGCTACAACATTTCTGGAATTAAACTTACACGAATATCCATTTGTCCACGGTTGCAAGATTTCCTGAAAGCGATCATTATCAAAAATTCTAAAGGGCAAAGAGATCACGGATACCAAATATGCTATTGTCTTCAAATAATCGGGCTTAGACATATTTAGGCAGACCGAAGTCTTGGCTTTTTTTGAGGCAGGCTGCATCTCAACATCATCCATTTGTTCGGACTCCTTATCGTGTACCAACTTATAATGACGCCTTATATTTCCTGATATCTTGCAGAGACGTTTTTTGCAAACTAGGCAAGACACGATGTTTTCGTTTTCCGTTGGTTCCACCATAGCTTCAACATTAAACTTTTTTGTCCTTCCCATTTTTTCTTTTTACTTTTTGTACTTTCAACTCAAAAATGTAATGCACACGAACACTTTGCAAGTTGTTTTAAAACTAAATTCTGAGCGCAATGTGATGTCATGAAGACACCTTCGGAAGTACAGGTATCGTGTACTTGACTTAAAAAATATTTAACGCTTTAAATTGGGTCAATGGAATTTACATCAGGTAAATATAAATAGGCCTCCCGAAATACGCATAAGCACCTGTAGAATATGCATTTGTCCCTTTTTTTAAATGGTGAACTCTTACCTATTTGGACTAGTAGCCCATTGACGGTTATCAGGTAGTCGCGAAAACAGGGAAACGCCAATTTTTTATGACCCTCATAAAAAGGGATATACCCTCTCATGCGACACCATTGCTGACAGAGTTAAAGGTCGAATGTTTTGCTTCAATCTGGATATTTGCGGTCACAGCTGCATAATGCAGCGGTAGGCAGCAGGTCATTACGAAATTCGGCTAGATCTCAAATTTTATGGCATTCGCAAAGAGTGTGCGCTTACCCACCCCCGTTTGTACTCTGACTGAGCTCAGGCTAGCTAGCGCGTCTCACATACGCACCAATACAAATGCAATGAAAAAATTTCTGAAAATTATTCACACGCGTGTGAAAAATATTGTGAGAAAAATTTTCTGGATTTTTTTTTTCACAGATGTTAGCAAAAATTTTTTTCACTCGTGTTAGTAACACGCGTGAAAAAAATTCTCGTGTTAATAACATGAAAAAAATTTTTATTTTCTTCTGTAAAAAATTGTTAGTAACACGTGTGAAAATAAAAATTTTTTACAGACTGATTTTTTCTTTGTGTTAATATTGCGCGTGTAAAAAACAAATGTGTGTTATTTTACGAACCGTAAACCGAACCGGTGTTGATTCAAAAATGTTTTACCCGAGCCAAAGCCGAAAAATAAATGGTTCCGGTTTGGTTCCTTTAATAGATATTGAGTTAATGGCGAATAGTAAGCAAAATCAGCATTACTTTTAAATATTACGAAAATACTTGGAAAAGCAGAGTTGTTGTAAAAAACTGAGAACATCAACCTTAATCTAACCAATCGACCCAAAATTGTAATAAGCCAAGCAGTGATTGTATTATCCGTTATGGGGTCAACTTACATAATACTCAAGCGTTAACTTTTTATCTTTAATTGAGATTAGGTCGAAATAGAAAATGACTAAGTATTTCTATGGCTGGTAGGCATGCAAAATTAAGGTTGGAAAAAGGGAGAACGACATAGCTCAGAAATTGTCAACTCTTTGGAAAAAAAAACTCTGATTTTTTTTTAATTTGATTTCTTAGATTCTAGGTATCAAGCCTGCTATTAGAAGAAGGGAAAAACGTAGCTTAATCTCATTTAATGTTAATATACAACAAAATTCCAAACGATAATGAAAGCATAACGGATATTCATTCAATTCCTTAAAATAGGAAAATATCGATTGTTAGCGTTTACTTAAGATTATTCCCTGTTGTTTTGAAAATTTATTTATATGTGAATAAAGAAAATTGTAATTATTTGTCGATTTTGATCCGTTTGGCTTTCAGTAGTCGATTTCAAACCGTGAAAGTTTCTAAACAACTCACAACAACGTCACTTGATATGTAAAGTTGTAGGATTTGAAAACGATATGAGAACGTTTATACGGAAATTGCCGTCGAAATTTTGAACATTCCCGATTAACTGAAAACCTAAGTGTTTGTTAATGAATAATCTGAACACTTGTAACAATAATTTTCTTTAGTTAATTAAACGAGTAAAAAGTGAACCGAACCGAACTGAACCAAACCGCGGTTCAGTAATCCCCAAAAACAATGCAATGAACCGAACCGGCGGTTCAAAAAAATGTGTGAACCACTGAACCGAACCAGTCCTTATTTCCGAGTGGTTTGCATCCCTGATACAAAGTCAAGTTGATTTGAGGAGTTGATTCCAAATCGCTCAAATTCACCATCTGATCTAGTAGGAGTGCTTTTTGGTGCCTCTTCACATATAAATTCGAGCAGTTTTAATATAAAATACAATCGTTTATACGAAAAACGCTAGTGATTTCTGTGGCACCCCCGTATATATCTAAATTCTTTGAGCACTGGACATCTTCCGAGAAAGTGACTTATGTTCTGAACTTCTTTTAAATTGCACAACGAGCATGTTTCATCTCCAGTTTGATGTTTACTTCCAATTAGCCATAGAAGGTCAGCACGAGCCTTTAAAATCCTACTAATCATTCCCCTCTGATATTTTTTCTAGTTTATAATTTGTCAGGATATGTGGCAATCTACTTGCGTCATAGCCTATCATGACTCGTTGAAAATGCTTGAAGTGCAGATTAGGACCATATAAGTATGCCTTTTTAACACTAGTTTCTAGGAATAGTGTAATTTGGGGTGCAGTCTGGTAATCGAAGAATCCATTTGATGAAAAATCTGTGCAACTGATTCGTTACGTTAAAGGATATCCCCATAGCCCCTTGCTTGTGCTGGATACATTTGCATTGCTCTTGCTGTGGTTTGGAAAAGGTTCCACTTGCTACTCAGATTTACATTCGCCTTTTATAATTTTTTTTAAATTTGTTTATTATTTCCTCCTGCCCAAAATTATACGACACCCCGAAAATTTTAGTTTTGACCCTCGTAGGAGAATGGTAAAGCATAATACAACAAAATCAAGTATGCAGAATTAAAGCTTAATGAACTCTGCCTAAAATCTGATATTCTTCTCTCTAATAATTAGAGTCTAATTGCATCTCGCGTTTTCAAGTAGCGGTAAAACAAAAAGTTCGATTTTTGTCATGTCTGCAAGTGTATCAAAATTATACGACATATGTCAATTTGTTGGATTTAGTTAATATTTTATTCTTTTAATGGTATATAAACAATATTAAATAATTAATAAGGCCTTGCACTCAAATGTGTTGAATTCACTAAATTTGTAAGTAAATTTTTCAAAGATCCCATTCAGCCAAAAAAATTCGCTTTGGAGGCTTTCCACTTTGTCAAATTTGTTGTTATCGGCGTAAACTCGCCTGGCGAAGATACCCCAAATGTTTTCAATTGGGTTTAGGTCACGGGAGCATGCTGGCCAATTCAAAACATACATATGGTGATCACTTATGAACCGCTGGGTCTCTCTGCTATTGTGAATAGATGCACTATCTTGCATAAAAACAAGATCTCTCCATATTTTTATACACTTGAAAAGTGCATTATAATTTTGCCCAGAAGTTTGCAACGCATAGAAGGAAACATCTCCGACCACATAAAGTATATATATTCTTGATCAGCATGACGAGCTGAGTCGATTGCTTTGTCCGTCCGTCTGTTTTCTCTGTCTGTCCCTTACGCGAACTAGTCCCTCAGTTTTGAAGCTATCGAGTTGAAACTTTGCACAGAGAGTCTTCTTTTGGCTGCACGCTGCTAATATGTCGGAACCGACCGGATCGGATGTTTGACTGCTGCCGTACAAATGTTCGTTCGAAAAATGGGTTTTAGTGAGAAAACTGGTTTGTTCTCAATATTATCGCTCTCCGGTCGTGGATATGTCATGTTTTAAGCTAATTCGAAGTTTGGTCGAAGTCGCTAACCGTTGTGACAAGCCATTTCAAGCGTATTAAAACTTCGGTGCAGACGAAGTTAGCTTTGCCTTTCTTTTTTCACAAAATGGCTGCAGACGATCCTCCAATACTTTTTTGTATTCTCCACTGTTCATCTTGGAGCTTATGAAGCACAGATCAAGCATAAAAGGCCCCCCAAACCATAGCGGATCCGCCTCCGAGATTGCGTTTGGAAAACATAAGTAGATCCTTACGCAAATCTCTCCAATAGTGCCGAAACCCATCTGGCCCGTCAAAGATTACATTTTTTTGTTGAGCAAAAATATGGTATGGAGATGCTTCGAAATCCCGCAGAATGAAAAGTCCATATAAAAAAATGATTCTACGGATTTCGCGGGTTGCCTTTTCGTGAGTTGGTATGGAGTTCACGCGCGAAATTGTCATATGATAACAGGCGTTGCCACCCGACGTCAATGTGTCCACGCGATAGTCACCCGATGGTACGCGATGAGAGATGATTTCGTATTGTTATTAAACTATTTTTTCGTACTCATGGCAGTAGGCACCATATTTGTACATACAAGTGTTTTGGCGCGGAGTTTTTTAAAATGAGTAGGACAACTATACAAAAACATAAAAAGGCTGAACAACTTTTCATTGGAGGAAAAGGTGGCCTAGCTTTCATGAAAAACATTATGATAGCGGTTGACAAATATCTGGAAAGTTAGATTTTTTGATTTTATAATGCTTTCCTTGATTGTTTTGCTAGAGATCATTGGAGCGCGGCTTGGGCTTCATTAAGGACAGCGCCACCGTTCGCTGGCGGCGTTCCCAATTGAGTGTGTGGCAAGGTAAAAGCGGTGGTGTAGTATCCGTCGCTCAAGAAGAACGGCGATGTGGAAGTGGCGAGTTAGCTCCACTCATGTCGTTTTGACCAACTTGTCGTTGGGAGAGTGTGTTGCGTATGCCATGCATAAAACAAATAAGTGCTGATTCTCTTTTCAAGAACATAAGCTTTATAAACATAAATAAAGTTAAAATTTCATACTTTGGAGGCAATATGAATATTACGATAAATTCCTATGAACCTACAAACGTTTTTTTTTCTCTCCAAGCCTTTTTCCACAAGTTGAAGTCGTGCTGTTTTGTGGAGCGTTTTTAAGAAAGAAGCCTCCTTTGACGATGCAGTCATACGTGACACAGACTTACTGCAGCATGCGGCAAGTGTGAAGCACGAAGCAAACAAATTGCTAGCCTTAAGTATTATGCGACTTTTTTCGCGGTCAAACAACTACGGTTTTCTTCTAGAGCTATGTTTCACACCATATTCATCCGGATTGTTCAAAAATTTTGTAATAACACAACGTGTTTCGCTTCCTCGTCGGTAACCAAATCTTTCTCTCCAGCCGCAATAATTGAAATGTGTCGTATAATTTTGATACACTTGCAGACATGACAAAAATCGAAATTTTTTTTTTTTTTACCGCTCTTTGAAAACGCGAGATGCAATCAGAGATAGGAATATCAGATTTTAAGCAGAATTCATTAAGCTTTCATTCTGCATCCTTGATTTCGTTGTATTATGCTTTACCATTCTCCTACGAGGGTCAAAACTAAAATTTTCGGGGTGTCGTATAATTTTGGGAAGGAGTTTATATAGTCTAATGTGATTTTTATAAAGTTGGGTTTGTAAAACTATTGTTCTGATTGTAACATCCATTATCTCGGATTTGGACATGTTTACTTCCCTTCCCAATAAACCACAATATTTCTCCAAACGTATAATCAATTTCTGCAGAACATGTATATCGTGAGATAAGATGACATTGTCGTTAGCAGTATAGCAGTACGTTAACGGCCCCGATATAGAGTTCTCCTTCGTAATGTTAACAACAGAGAGGAGAGTAGAGTAAAAGTTTTTCTCCCCAGCATCAATATTTCGATCAATTGTAACTCTGGTCAAGGAACTGAACAATTTAAAAATAATGCAAATAAGAGCACAAAATTCTTTCGAATAAGTTTCAAAATGAAAAAACAAAATGCCTCTGCAGCTAAATTCTACGTGTGACAAATTTTACTTCGGCGAGTCCCTAAACAGGGTTAGGCACATTCCACCCTCTCAGTCGTGCTCTCACAACTCTCTCTCTCTCTTCTCTCCCTCTCCATCTGTCTATCATTTTTGATCCGTCTGGCTACCTAAATGCAGGATCAAGGCAGGATACCAAACTGAAACTGCGCCCACTAAACCAAAAGAGAGAACCAAAAAAAAACCAAACCAAACCCAAAACAAGCCAAAGGCAGCAAAGTCAATAGCCCAGCCACAGAGTCTCGCACAAAACGCAAAGCCAGTAAAAACTGAACCGACAAGTTTCAGCGGAGAGCAACAAAGCGAGCGACTGAGAAGCCAGCAGCAGTGGCAGCGGCAGCAGCAGCAGCAGCACATCATCCATCAAAGAAAATGCAATGTTGGTCTTAGAAAATTATTTTGGCAATTACAAGGCAGCCGCTGAGATTGTTAAACTGGTCTTGATCTATTTATAAACCAGCTCCTCCCCAACCAACCAACCAACCAAACAACCAAACTAAGAGACATCAATCAATTGAGGTTCTAACCAACGGTTGCTTCAAGGTCTTATCAAAACTGGTTTACCGCCACCTACAACAGCAACTTCTAATTAAGCGATAAGAGTGAGAGCAAAATAAAAATTGAACTTACTTAAGTTTTATGGCGATAATCCAATTTGACTTTTTTGATTTTAGTTTCTACTAAAATACACAACAACAACCAATTTATTAGATTGAGCACACACGGAAATCGGTTCACTTGGGCATGTGTGTGTGTGTGTGTGTGGAAAATCAAAACAAAACACCGCAAAAACACACTCTTTAAGAGAGAGAGAGAGAGAGCGAGCGATCGCTTATTATTTTGTTTTTGTTTCAGTGGCCTGCAACATGTTGAATGTGCAAGAAGAAGCAAATCCGAAACAAACGGCACTTTAGCCACTCTCAATCTAACGGTAACAAGCACTTCAAATTCATTTTCGAAAAACAATAACAATCATTTAACACATTTTTAAATTCGATAATTATGCTGGTATTTGTTTACCTTTTCTTTTTATTAATTTAGTTTACACACATTTGTTGCACTTAATAAAATTACCAAACATTTAAAACTGCCGCGTCCGTTTTGTTTGGGTTGTTTGTTTGCATGTGTGTGTGTGTGTGTGTGGCTTCCTTTTCACCTCATTTTCAATAAACACATTCACTTTGTTGCACTTAAGTTTAATCGTGTTTACAGTTTAATTCACATTTTGAATATATTTAATTAGTTTAGTTATAGCGCGTTTGGTACGACAAAAACAAAATGTGTAACACATAAACAAAAACGCAGCGCGTCCACCTCTTTCAGTGTTGCTATTCCGACTAATGTTTATTAGTAGGCAGTATGCGCCAGTGTGACCGTATAAAAATACTGAAATGTGTTTAAAAATACTTACAGCCCGCCATATTTGAGCCTTTTTTTGAGCAGAGAGCAAGAGAATAAATACTAGAGCGACATGTGGGACAGCTGTTTGGTGGCGCGCGTTTTGAATTCAAAAGCGGCCAAAAAAGAGCAGCAGAATGAATTTTAATTGTCTCAGCTTTTTGGCATTAAAATAATCAACATTTATTTTAATGCTTTCCAAAAATCAACCACGCTAAATATTTATGTATATAAACAAATTAAATTATAAATGCCACATACGAAGGACTGTTGGCTTAAAATAAATATTTTTATTTGGTTAATCCTATTAATTGCTTAATACGCACTATTAAAATATACAGTCGAATGACGTGACGCAACGACGGTTATAAAATTCTTGAAACATGAATTAGTTACTTGGTACGAAAATGACTTTTAAAACTCATAACCGACTTTTTGTTGTTTTTGTAGCAGCCGAAATGAGTAAGTGTGACCATACCGAGAATATGGTTAACCCGCTATTTCCACACCGAAATCGACAGCCTTTTAAATTTGATGTAGATAAAATGTATAATTACACGGCGGTTTGTGTCTTGGCTAACTTCATTAGCGACCAAAAGAACTCAGTTCTTCAGTACAGTAAGGATTTCGATCAGATCTTTTGGAATCGGAATTGATAGCTGTCACCGTTTCCAAAAAACGATAAAGCTATACAGTTTCAAAAGTTTTGCCCTTGAGTCAGTGGAATGAAAAGTAATTGAGAATTTTTATGTCTTTAGGCCGCTTGTCTTTACACTTCTTTATTTCTGTATGCTGTCGGTTGGCTAGCCAGCATAGAACTAACTCGCTCGCGTACACATATGTACAGTACACACTTTAACCATGCTTAAGCCTAGGTATGCATATTCATTAGTAGCGTGGCGTTGCCAGCTTGTTGCGTTAACATATTATTCTTCATTGTTATTTATGTTTATAATTGTTAATATATAGATAATGTTTATATATGTTCTGCGTGTTTACTTGACCTACTTTTAAAAATTTGGAGGATTTTGAAGTATCCATAAATATATTGAGCATTCAATTTGATTTAAAATTTTTTTTAGAGCTGTACCTCAAAAACGCTTGTAGACGAACGCTTTCTGCATCCAGCCTGTTGTTCAAAATAACGTTACCATTCAGCTAAAATAAAATAGGAAACGGGATCGTCATAATGAAAATGATTCGGAACTACAATCGTTTTATTTCTAAATCCGCTAGGAACATACCTGAGTTTTAGGTTCTGACCAACGTGATTGTTTTCCGATTAAATATATAGTTCTAATAGCAAGCTCAACTTTAATTATTTTTATACTCTGTACCGAAGGTACATAGAGTATATTAAGTTTGTGCAAAAGTATGTAACAGGGAGAAGGAATCATTTCCGACCCCATAAAGTATATAAATTCTTGATCAGCATCAACAGCCGAGTCGATATAGCCATGTCCGTCTGTCCGTCCGTCTGTCCGTATGAACAAACAGATCTCAGAGATGGTAAGAGATAGAGGTTTGACATGTATGGGATAAAATACTCCTTATACTTGCGGGCAGATCAAGTTTATTTTCAATTTTTGCCACGCCCCCTCCTGCCCCCGCAATTTGTAAAAAACGTCATATCTCCCACAGTTTTGTAGATAGATGATTTGTACCTTCTAGAGATAGTTATTCATTAGTAATATGTATCTATTTTCCGAAGGAATGATAAAGATCGGATGAGCGGTTCTCAAGTTATGATCAAAGAAGGGAATTACCCCCCGCCCACCTCCCCACCCCACACCCCCCGCACACAATCTAAAGAGAGAGAGAGAAAGAGAAAGAGAGAGAGAGAGAGAGGGGGAAAAAAAAACACAGAGAGGCCCGGCAGCAGCTCTGCATTTATCTCTTACTCTAGGTTCAGAGTATAAATATAGTCGGGCTTGACCGACTTTCTCACTTTTTACCCCAAAAAAATTTCAAAAATCAAATTAAGTTTAATTATTAAGATTTAGGCGTAGTTTCTACATTTGGGGCCAAGTTTTAAATGCCCCCCTTAAAATTAAATTTCACAAAAAACAATAACACAGCCCAACAGTGTTTTTTGGTGCAGGTCTATTTTTATCTGATTATGTTAATATTGATTTCACTGAACAAAACTGTATCATTGGTTTTTTACTGTCAGCTCTTGTTTCCAAGATATGGCGGAAAAACGAGAGAAAATTTTGGCACTCTAGGATTTATGGAGGCACACTAGGCATTAATATGTGAATTTGTGAGCTATATGCGAGAAAGCATATCAATGCATTTTTAAAAAATCATTGGCGTTTTATAGGTACAGCGGAAAGTGTGTAAATTTGCCTCTAAAGACAGACATTTTTCGATTTATAGCATTTTCATCAAAATAAATCATCCCGTTCAGGCTAGCGTTGTTCTTGATTAATATATTCGCCATCTGATTATATAGTCCAACATATGATCTAATTTTTGTGATTTTTATGGCATTTTAATCGGTTATTTGGCAAAGAGTTATAGCCTGTTAAAGACGAAAATACATATTTAAATTTATGGGAGGAAAACTAGATTGTCAGTAAAATTTTTTATAGAAACTGTGAAAATGCCTACTTGTTTCAAAATAAATTTATCATCTACATGTAAACTTATAACACTTTATGCCTAATCAAGTAGCCTCTTTACAGTTCCTATACAGGTTTAGAGCGACAATCTAGTTTTCCTCCTATAAATGTAAGTATTTACCTTCGTCTCTAACAGGCTATAACTTTGCCAAACAACTGTTTTAAATGCCATAAAAATCACCAAACTCGATCATATGTTTGGCCATATGCTCAAATGGCGAAAATAATTATCCAATAACCGCGCTAGCTTTAAACGGGATGATTTATATTAGTGTAATGCCATGAACCGAAAGATTCTGTCTTTAAAGGCCAAATTAGACACTTTCCGCTTAACTCATAAGCGCCTCTGATTTATAAAAATGCATTGATATGTACTTTATCTCTTATAGCTCCCAAGTTCTATATTTATGCCTAGTGTGGCCTCCATAAATCCTAGAGTGCCGCAAATTCAACTTTTTCGTTTTTCCGCCATCTGGAAACAAGAGCTGATGGAGCTAAACTGAAAACCAGTTTTGGAATCAGTGAGCATAAACTTATCATATTTTTACTCCAACAGGCTGCACTCACAAAGTTGGTCATTTTGTTGGCCTGTAATTGATATCAGCAAACGAAAATTTTATTGAAAAGATAAAAATTAAATTAAATAAAATGTTTGTTGTTGTAGCGCACATCAAAGTAGGGCCAAAAGGAGGTCCAATACAGGATCTTCAGGAACTTCATCTGACAGATATTGATAATATAAAAAAATAGGTGTTCAGGTTATCGCATCAGACTCCACTTAAGGTAGCTTAAAAAATCCAGTTTCAGTATATCAAAATCAAAATTTCGAAAATAAAATTTTCATTTATTTTTCCATTTTATTTGCTTTAATGCTCTATTAGGTCTTATAAACATCCTGTAAACTTTCAAGCAGATCCGACCATATAATTTACCAAATAACCAAAACACAATTTTGTTTCTCTACCCGATTATAAGAAAAAAATTTAGTCGCAAATACTTTAAAAAGGCTATAAATGTTAACTATTTTGCAAAAGTGGTTTTTAAAAAAAAGTTCACTTGAAATTCTGAGATTTTGTTTTTAGTAAAAACTTTACCATGTTCTGAGGCATTTTAACACAAATTTAAGAACCGATTTAGAATAGAATAGAAAATAACACTCAAATGCATGAAATCAAAGAATCAAAAAAATGTTTACTTCATCGAACACAGTTGTCGAAACTTCAAATGGTTGCCAAAATATTCGACCAGGTTTTCCTGATTTTGGAAAACTCCCCCACGTGGAAAATGGCCGAAAATTCTGCATAAAAAAACAATTTTTCACCTGATTGACTTGAATCTGGGTTTGTAGGAATAGTAAATGAAATAAATTGAGATGTGATTTTTCGATGTTGGAAAATTTGACTCAACGCACAAAGTGGCCGGAATTACCAAAATTTTGTCATAAACCTAAAAATAGCACGTCTGAATATAGAAATAAATGTAAGTGGTTCAAAAGAATATAGAACCATGAACCTCTAACAACTGGCTGAAAATTTGTTTGTGCATCCCTGAAGTTTTGTCGCTGCCCTGAACGTGCGTTTTTTTGACAAATTTTTTTGCTCTTTGCCACTGTACCACGTGTTTGTTCAAATAATAAAAAAACCATATAAATATACAAAATAACGAATGTTTTAATATGGAAAATGAAGCACAAGGTATGTTATTAGCATTTAACATTGAAAAGTTTTTGCTAATTTATGTTGTGTGTTTGTTTTAATGTGTTGTTGCTGTTGTATTTTGGTCAAACCTCACCTAAGTGTCACGTGTTCCATGGAGTAAAAGTTGGCAGCTCCTCAAGCTGCTTCGCAACTAAAGATGCA
>JAEIFU010002975.1:0-12568 GCA_018904235.1 Lordiphosa stackelbergi
CCCTATTCTCTTATAAAAATGTGTACGCCCGACTGATATGGTGACATATTATCAACGCCCAGCCCAGTGGCGTAGCGAGGGGGGCGGGGGGGGGGCGGCAAATTATTAATTTTTCTTGAGTGCATTTTTGAAAGCTTTCGAGTCTGTTTAAAGGGATTAAAGATCAGTTGTCTACAATGGACGGAGTCAAATATGCTGCAGTTTTTAGACCTTGTGTTTGACTTAATCAAAGATTACCACTATTTCATTCTGCTTCTTCCTATCAAGCCCTTCCAATATATTGATTATGTTATCAAGGGCGTATACAGGGGGGCGCTGATTTGTAGTATGCTTTGAAAATTTCTTATGAAACAAATGTTGTGTCAACTGATCAATAATTTAAAAAATAACCACATTTTCCATATTAAAAAACATAAATTTTTACCTTTGAGCAAAATTAGAAAGTTGTTTTCAGATATGGGTCATTTTTTTTTAAACCGAACAGTTAAAAAAATTTTTATTTTTCATTTTAATAAAAAAATCCGAAATTAGATCTCGACATGCCCATCATAACGTAATTTGTAGTATGCGCACATATCGAATGCACACTGTACTCAGTGTTTTGCATCAAACATATATTAAAACATATTGTAGCACTTTGCTGCAATGGTTACATAAACTGATTCAAGTCTGGAGTAATTTGATCACACTCGCATTGGACAGCCAAAGCGCCGCGTCAGCATATCTGCATGCGCGGCCGTTGCCTGTCACATATTACGCTCTCCCTCTCGTAGCGACGTTATCGCCGCTACTCACTCACATACACATACTAACACAGACCGCCCCGCTGCCGGCGTCACCGACAGCGCTGTTCGCAGTCTGCAGGCATACCAACACTTTTGTATAAACCTTAAGAACAATTGAATAAAGACCTTCCAACAAAGAGGAATTGTCATGTATTATTATTGTGGGACCACACGCGCCTAAAGCGCCTTATAAATTACTTACTAACGAGATCGACCCAATCCTACATGGTGACAGGTCGATCTTACATGGCGACCGTGACATAGTGAAAAAGTGAACCGAAAACTAACAACAACAAAAAAAAAAAAAAAGAAAGTTTAATAATGAAATAGTTCTGCCGAACTATTATTGGAGAGTGTAGCAGAAACGAAGAGCGAAGCCGAAAATTTTTACAAACTAATGTCGCCACAACCGCCACCAGGTTGTGGACAGCGAGAAGGAAGAGACGGTGACCAATCCAGGCACCGGTTGACCAACCAAAACTACAAACATTGACCTGTGCGATGACCAGCACCGGCTACGCCTGAGCCCATAGGCCCCGGACAACTGCAGCAGTCTACAAGTGCGAGAGGCAGTCCGCCCCCTTGCACCAACGCTGGAATTTCAAACAATAACAAGTAAATATTAATGAGCGATCTTCAGGAGGCTGCTCCTATTGAGCAAAGGGACGCACCAAGTCTTCAAGAGCCTTGGAGGTGTGTCCCATCGATGGACCTCGCCCACTCACAATAGCTGAGTACCGGGCACGGCAGGAGAAGAAAATCACCAAGAAGAAACGCCACAGGAGTGGACAGCGAATAAAATTACTACAAAAAAGGAAACTCATCAAGGACTTGCTAAAGTTGTCAACAACTCCCCAGGAGAGGGAGGAACACATGAAGAACCTAACGATTATAGACAACATACTTCGCACTGGTGCAAAGTAACGCAATAAAGGCTGCATTTATGCCAATGCCTAAATTGCCAATATTTTTAAAACCTCTAACCAAGCCGATGCGCGAAAGCGCTGCTTGAAAACTACTAATTTCTGTTAGGCTTTTTACTAACATCATAGGGTTGGACGTTTAATTGTATAAATAAAAATTGTGAGCCAACCATATGACAAATAACAATAACATTTCCACGTCTCTGGCACTGGGTACTTCACCCAGTAGCAATAAAAAATTTTTATCCTATTTATTTTGAATTCTGTTTTTTCGCAATTTAAAAAAAAAAAAAAAAAAAAAACATGAAGATTTGAAAAAAAAAAGAAAATATTTTTCATGAAGATTTTCAGTTATGACACAATCAATGCCAATAAAATCAATTTCTTTTTTCAATCTCCTAGAAAACGCAAGCTTTCGTATGCAAGACATACAAATTTTCAAACTATAAATTTTAATGAATAGTAACAGTATAAGTAAAGATTTAGATTCCCCAAGTAACGAGCCAGAAGTCTCAACTCTTAATACAAGTTACATAACGAATAATACAACCAATATGGGGTTAATCGACACAAAAACAGTGGACTCCACTGCAAATGTCATTAACAAAGTGGAGGTTGAAAACAAAGATTTGGGAATGGTAACAACACTATTGATCATTATAGTTGTGATCATGTGTGCAAATCTATTTTTTAAAATTTACAAATTGCACAATAGGTGCTTAAAGAAAAAATATCTAAGCAGAGCAACAGAATTAGACAAAATAAAAAAAAAAAAAAAAAAAACAATTGATCCCGCAAGTACACAAAATGCGTACATATGGAATGGAAGCAAATAGCGGAAACCATAAGGGAAAATAGAAATAGATTCGACAAATCCTTCAAGTGTCTGAATAAAAGTGCATTTATCTCAAATGAGACCAAACTTAAGCACATAGACGTATTAATATCAACATACAATATAATAAGAGAATTGGTATATACCAATAGAATAAGACTTACCTCCCCGCACTATTCACAAGCAGCGGATGAAGTCAGCAGACTAAGGGAAAATTTAAACTATATTTCAGAAAGACACAACTTACAGTTGTCTTGTCCGAATGTATTACACTTACCAGCATATTTCGACCCTTCGGTACTTATGGACGAAGGACAAAGTACACCAGAAGAGGAAATAAAATTAACACCACCCACACCTACAATAAGACAAAGAACAAACATGTCACAAACAGTGATTTCGTTTCTTAAAACAGCTTCGAGCCTAATACCTGATTTCGATGGTAAGGCCGAAAATTTACAAAGCTTCATAGACGCACTTACACTGGTGGACTCTATTAAAGAGAACCACGAGCCGACAGCTATTGCAGTCATCAAAACAAAATTGAAAGGACATGCTAGAAATCTGATTAGTACCGAGAGTACCATTCAACAGATTATCGAAAAACTAAGATCAACAGTAAAAGGAGAATCGGTTGAAGTAATTTCAGCCAGGCTTTTAAATTTGCAGCAGAAAAGTAAGACTGCCAACGTATACACAGAGGAAGTAGAACATTTAGTAAAAGCCTTGGAAGGAGCATATATCCATGATGGACTAACTCCAGAACTAGCCACAAAATACAGTGTCCAACATGCAGTAAAAGCCATGACACAAAATTGCAGCATTGACAAGGTCAAACTTATCATGCAGGCAGGCACGTTCACAACAATGAACGATGTCATATCGAAATTTGTCAACAGTTGCACTGAGGCAACTGGAAAAACTGATTCTGTCCTCTATTATTCAAATAGATACAACCGTGGACACAATGGACGCGGTGGATATCAAAATAACGGAAATAGAGGCAGAGGTTACCAAGGTAACCAAGGAAATAGAGGAAACTATAATAACAGCAACAACAATAATAACAGTTACAACAACCGTGGTCGAGGTGCCAATAATGGCAACTATAGAGGCCAAAACAACAATAACTACAGAGGTCAAAACAACAGAGGAAATCACAACATCCGAACAACAAATTCGGAAAACGCTCAACCCCCCTTGAGCAACAACAATCAGTAAAAGTATACTCAATCAATCTCAATCTAAGTAATATAATTACAGTTCAAAATGAAGAAACAAAGTCAAATCTGACATTTTTGATTGATACAGGAGCAGACATTTCGGTGATAAAACACCAACAAAATGAATATTACAACATAAATACAAACATTATAAGCAATATAACAGGTATTGGACAAGGAACAACACGTTCTTATGGTCTAGTACATCTGGAACTACTTACAGACAAGTACATTGTACCACATGATTTCCATGTAGTACCAGAAAACTTTTCGATACCAACAGATGGCATATTGGGCTATGATTTTTTCAAAAAATTTAATTGTTTATTAGACTATCAAGAGGAGAAAAATACACTAATTTTGCGCCCAAAAAATTTCCATACACACATCCAAATTCCAATAAAACACTCACTCGAGAATGACTCATTATTATTACCTGCTAGATCTGAAGTCATACGACAAGTAAGATTAAAGACTAGTGAAAAAACGGTTTTAGTTCCCAATCAGGAGATACAGCCGGGAATAATAATAGCAAGCTCAATAGTAACAAGTAATAATGCATACATTCGCATAGTAAATACCACTTCGAAAAATACAGAAATTGACAGTCAAAACATACAGTTTGAGTCACTTAATGACTACGATATAATCCAGTTAAACAAAGAAAAGTCAAGAACAAGGGAAATATTGAAAAAATTAAAATTCCCTAAACAGTTTAAATCTAAACTAACCGAACTTTGCACTGAATACAGTGATATATTTGGTTTAGAAACAGAACCTATATCCGCAAACAATTTCTATAAACAAAAGCTTAGATTGAATGATAAAACACCTGTATACATAAAAAACTACAGAAATGCTGAGTCGGAAAAGCAAGAAATAAACGATCAGGTACAAAAACTAATTAAAGATGGCATTGTCGAACCATCCATCTCTGAATATAACAGCCCACTTCTCTTGGTACCCAAGAAATCACTTCCAAATTCAACGGAAAAAAGATGGCGTTTAGTAGTTGATTATCGCCAAATTAACAAAAAGTTACTAGCGGACAAGTTCCCACTTCCAAGAATAGAAGATATTCTAGATCAACTAGGTCGAGCAAAATACTTTTCATGTCTCGATCTAATGTCTGGATTTCACCAGATAGAACTTGATGAGAAATCAAGGAATATGACATCATTTTCAACGAGCACAGGCTCTTATCGTTATACACGATTACCATATGGACTAAAAGTAGCCCCAAATTCTTTTATGCGTATGATGACACTCGCATTTTCTGGTCTAGAACCATCACAAGCATTTCTTTACATGGATGACCTAGTAGTCATCGGATGTTCCGAACAACATATGTTCAAAAATTTGACAAATGTCTTCGAACTTTGTCGCAAATTCAATTTAAAATTACATCCAGAGAAATGTTCATTCTTTATGCATGAGGTTACATATCTCGGTCATAAATGTACCGATAAAGGCATCCTTCCGGATGAGAAAAAATACGACGTAATTAAAAATTATCCAGTCCCAAAAGATGCAGATAGTGCACGAAGATTCGTAGCCTTCTGTAACTATTACAGACGTTTCATAAATAATTTCGCAGAACATTCACGCCACTTAACGAGGCTTTGTAAAAAGAACGTTCAATTTCAATGGACTCCAGAATGCAATAACGCATTCGAGTACTTAAAAGAAGCATTAATGAAACCAACATTACTGCAGTACCCAGACTTCAATAAAGATTTTTGCATAATCACAGACGCTAGCAAACACGCTTGCGGAGCGGTATTAACCCAGGAGCATAATGGAATGCAACTTCCAGTTGCATATGCCTCCAGATCTTTTACACAAGGTGAAAGTAACAAATCAACTACAGAGCAGGAATTAGCTGCTATACACTGGGCAATAAAACACTTCAGACCTTACGTTTATGGAAGGCATTTCTTCGTAAAAACGGATCACAGACCATTAACATATCTGTTTTCAATGAAAAATCCAAGTTCCAAGCTCACAAGAATGAGACTTGATTTGGAAGAATATGATTTTACTGTCGAATACCTCAAGGGGAAAGATAATCATATTGCAGATGCTCTATCCAGAATAACAATTGAAGAGCTCAAAGAAATGAATAGACAAATATTGAAGGTCTCTACGAGGTCCTCAACAAGACAGAAAAACGCCTGCGCAGGCCAAGAAAGCAGTACAGCTATTAGTAGCACTGCTATAAAATTGCATGAGCAAAATGAAAATAAAAAGCCCAATGTCTATGAAGTAATCAACAACAACGATGTCAAAAAATGTGTGAAACTAAAACTCGACAAGCACAAGTGTTTGTTCAAAGTGGGAAAACGAGTGATTTCACGATTCACAATTGATGATTTGTACTCCAATGGAAAACTCGATTTAGGTCAGCTTTTCCAAAGGCTTGAAACAGAAGCCGGAATACTTAATATAAACCAATTGAAAATGTCACCAAGTGATCAAATTTTTGAATCTGTATCACTAAGTATATTTAAAAAAATGGGCAATAGTATTTTGAAGAAAGTACGAGTATGCATACTCCCAAAGGTGACCATAATAGACAAAAACGACACAGCTCAAATAAAAGCAATTCTGTCAAAATACCATGACGAACCAATTGAAGGAGGCCACTCAGGGATGTCGCGAACCCTGTCGAAAATACGAAAATATTTTTATTGGCCCCTAATGACTAAGACAATAAGACAGTATGTAAAGTCTTGTTTGAAATGCCAAAAAGCAAAAACAACGACCCATACCAAGACACCTATGACTCTAACCCCAACTCCAGCAACAGCATTTGATACTGTACTGATTGATACCATTGGCCCACTTCCGAAAACTGAGGATGGCAATGAGTACGCAGTTACCATTATATGTGACTTAACAAAATATTTAGTCACTATACCAGTACCAAACAAAAGTGCTAAAACAGTTGCTAAAGCAATTTTTGAATCTTTCATACTCAAGTATGGTCCAATGAAAACGTTCATTACGGACATGGGTACTGAATATAAAAATTCATTAATCACAGACTTATGCAAATACATGAAAATAAACAATATACATTCAACAGCTCACCATCACCAAACCCTTGGAACAATTGAGCGAAGTCATCGAACATTTAACGAATACATCCGTTCTTATATTTCGATCGACAAAAATGACTGGGACATATGGTTGAATTATTTCACCTACTGTTTCAATACAACCCCGTCAGTAGCACACGACTACTGTCCATATGAACTTGTATTCGGAAGGCCACCGAGACAATTCATTAACTTTAGAAACAAAGATATGATAGATCCTCTATATAATATAGATGATTATGCTAAAGAAGTAAAATTTAGATTAGAAGTAGCCTATAAAAGAGCTAGAATTATGTTAGATAAGGAAAAAGAAAAACGAAAAGCTCTGTATGATAAGAAAGCAAAAGATTTTAAGCTAGAAATAGGAGATTTAGTTTTACTAAAAAACGAAACAGGGCACAAGTTAGAAAATAACTACACAGGCCCATATAGAGTAGAAAATATCGAGATAAACGATAATATAACAATTAGGTTAGGAAAGAAAAAACCACAGAAGGTACATAAGGATAGGTTAAAAATTTATAATAACTAAAAATTTTCATGATCATGATCAACTAATAAAATAAATAAAAACAATAAAATGCGAAAACGAAAAAAAAAAAACAGAATTTAAAAAAAAAAAAAAAAAAAAAAAAGAGACACTATCTTTCTTTCTAGATTTGATAGAATAAGAATTAATAATAAAACTTTTAAATAACTATGTTTGATACTATATACATTATTAAAATAACTTCATAGAATTACGTTATTTTTCAAAAGGAGGGAGATGTAGTATGCGCACATATCGAATGCACACTGTACTCAGTGTTTTGCATCAAACATATATTAAAACATATTGTAGCACTTTGCTGCAATGGTTACATAAACTGATTCAAGTCTGGAGTAATTTGATCACACTCGCATTGGACAGCCAAAGCGCCGCGTCAGCATATCTGCATGCGCGGCCGTTGCCTGTCACATATTACGCTCTCCCTCTCGTAGCGACGTTATCGCCGCTACTCACTCACATACACATACTAACACAGACCGCCCCGCTGCCGGCGTCACCGACAGCGCTGTTCGCAGTCTGCAGGCATACCAACACTTTTGTATAAACCTTAAGAACAATTGAATAAAGACCTTCCAACAAAGAGGAATTGTCATGTATTATTATTGTGGGACCACACGCGCCTAAAGCGCCTTATAAATTACTTACTAACGAGATCGACCCAATCCTACATGGTGACAGGTCATAAAAGTCTCCATCTTTTGAAAACACCAAAAATTTAAGATCGTTGAGGCAATAAATTGTTTATGCTTAGAAGCTATATCATGGTGGTTAACACTGAGAAAAATTATAAATAATTTTTAGCAACAATTACATAATATTATTAAATAATTTAAAAATCTATAAAACTATTATTTGAGTAGCTACAGTTAAATACTTTTCACCAATATCAATTTGATACCTGTCCGATAAACCAAACCTGAGATATCACGTTTTTAAAAAACCCTTTTTTCCATTTTTCCGTTTTTGACGATTTTTGAAATTGTTTATAAAATTAACAAAAAATTTTTGTGCAAAACCGCAAATTACGTTATGATGGGCATGTCGAGATCTAATTTCGGATTTTTTTTATTAAAATGAAAAATAAAATTTTTTTTAACTGTTCGGTTTATAAAAGAATGACCCATATACCTTTCAATCAATACAGAATGAGTTGTATAATCCTTTGTTACATGCAAAAAACACAAATTTATAGTGCCAATTATATAAGACCAATTTACAAACACCAAATAATATTTTCACGTTAATGCGTCATAGTTCGCGATCCATCGTTTTCGCGACATATACCATAGTGGATTTCTTAGGTCATAATGGCATACAATGAGCAGGACCATCTCATGTTCTCTTTCTAAACTTAAGCATCTTTGCCACTGAAATCGAACGGATTGACTTCCACAGTTTGGGTTATGTTATGTTTCCAAAAAAAGTAGTCCAATTCGTCCAATAATATCAGCCACCAGTTAAATCCTCTGCAGGCAGACTACAATGAAAGCTAATTCGAAACGCATTTGATATCAAACCAAAAACTATGCTCGACCTGGAAATAATTTTTGTTTCGGTCCATCGAAGTCAATTTTTATTTAAATTTTGGTTAAGGAGGTATGTGAAAAACGATTCCGCGGCATTTGCGAAAAAAATATCCCACAGTTAAAGAATTTTTCCCAATAATACTTAACAATGTCTATGATAGCAACTTTAGCAAAATAATACCCCTCGAACAATTTAGGTCTTTGTCATCCCTAATCAAAATCCTGCGTACGTCCCTTTATGTTACAGAGAAGTTTTAATACAAAGAATAGGAATAACTTAATTTGAGAAAGATGTTGAAAATGTAGAACGATTCAAGAGGGAGGGGCGGCAAAGTCGACTTCCGCCCCGGGCGGCATTACCACACGCTACGCCACTGGCCCAGCCCAAACGGCTTATCCTACAAGTTTGAGATTTGGCATAGACCTTCGTTTAGTTATGCAGGCGCGCACTAAGAAATAAAATTTTGAAAATGTTTCCTCCAAGTGACTGAAAAGGCCAATTAAAGGTTTGTATGGGGTCATAACGGATGTTCCGCTCAGGCAATGTTTTTGTGTCGCTAAGAACGCGAGAGAGTGTGAGAGCGCGCTGAGTACTTGTATATGTATGTGTGTGTGTTTTTATTTCACAAAACAAGCAATAAATTAAATTTGGCCTCATCCAATTGCATTGAATCTTATGGCACATACAAACCGTATATACCGTATATATCACAATATAGTAGTAAGAATTTCACAAAGCTAGAAGCAAAAATTGTGCGTGTGTTTTCTGTCATATGCACAACAGACACAGACGTTTTTTGTTAAAGGTTAGATCGAAAAAGTGATGGCACACATGTCGTGAGCAGTTTTCTTAAAATTAGTTGTCTCCTTACCTTATTTGCGAGTCTTTCTTAATAAACTAGGCTGTGAATTGATAACACTAGTTTACAAAAATAAAAAAAAAATTAATGACCCATTTCAACTGAAATATTTTTATAGTGTAGTTTGGAATGGTGATCTCAAAAATCAATTTGAAAAATTTTTTCATGGCTCTGTTTTTGAAATATGAATTTTTTTCACTTTTCGGTAGTGTTCATTACATTAAGCCATATCGGATTTGATAATTGTCAGATAGAGTCCAGCCAGATATGAATCGAAAGGAAATTCAGCTGCCAACAATCGCGTAAAACATTGTTTTAAGATCGGTTAAGTAGTTTTGATTCAACGACCAAATATATTTAAAAAATTCAATTTTGCTGAAAAATGCAAGAAATTTCATTTTTAAACGCATAGAAAAATAAAAAAATCCAAAAATATTTTTTATTATTTGTACTTAAGAATCGCACTTTTACAAAGAAAATAAGGTATTGGTGAGGAAAATCGTGTCACACGTACCGACGATAAAAATAGAAAACCAACAGTCAAATTTGAGTAATTTGTGTGTTCACAAAAATAAACTTGTATTTTTCTTCGTCGTTTGGTCACTTTATGAAGTAAGCGAAAACCCAGTACAAAAATTGTAATCAAGAGCCGAACAAAAGTCAAAGCAAACGAAAATTTTTTTTTGAATAATCACGAAAAGATCACATTTTTTAGACTAAATTGATCACAGCTCCTGTGTTTGTTCATAGATTTTAATAATCGTTATCTGGTTTTCTTCGTAGAAGTGTGAGGTTCTTAAGTAGAAAAATAAAAATAATTTTTTTTGGATTTTTTTATATTTTTTCTATGCGTTTAAAAATGAAATTTCTTGCATTTTTGAGCAAAAATTGAATTTTTCAAAATGTTTTGGTTTATTGTATCCAAACTACTAAGCCCATTTAAAAACAATGTTATACGTAATTACTGGCAGTTCAATTGCCTTTCGATTCAATCTTGCTTGACTCTATCTGACTATTATGAAGTCAGATATGGCTTAAAATGTAAGAGCACCTACCGAAAAAGTGAAAAAAATTCATATTTAAAAACGGAGCCATGAAAAAATTTTTTGAAATCGATTTTTGAGATCACCATTCCAAACTACACCAAAAAATTTCATTAGAAATGGGTCTTTTTGGCTGTAAACTAGTGTAATCTTAGATATTTATATCGATTGAAACTCCTAAAAATTCGTCCGAAAAAAATTGTTTGAAGGATAAAAAAGTATTGCCAAAACAGCTTATTTTTCAATTAAAGTTTTTGCAGACAAAAAATCAGAGGGCAGAGGGAATTGTGACCTTTGCTAGAAATATTTTTTATTTTTTCCGATTTTAAATAAGAAATGTTAAATTTGATTCTCATATTTTCTATTTTTAAGAAATGAATTTTCCCTGTTTTGGTTACCCCCTAAAAAAGACCCCTAGGTACCCCTGAAAAAAATCAATCTAAAATCAAGATTATAATCTTGAATCAAAGAGAAACAGTGTCAGAATTCGACTAAGACCAGATAATCTTAATCCCAGATTATATATTGTCAATTGTCTCAATTTAAATCTTAATCCATCAATCTTGGATAAAGATCGTTTATACTGACTTTAAGATGAAACAATCTCATTTTTGTATGAAAAGAAAAACATAAAAGATTATATTAAGCTGTTATTACTTTTATGTTTTTTGTGTTGCGCGTTTGATTTAGTTATTAACATTTTTTTCTTTCTGAAAAACTTATATAAATGATAATTATTAATCTACCTGTACTGGGACTTGAACTGAGTACCTCGGGGGTGACTACCACACTGCGTCACCACTCAGTCCCTCTCCGCTGTTGAGCTCATTTTTGGCGCATCACTAGTCGTAGCATAAGAACTCAGCTGGCATTGTCGTGCTGAGTTCTTATACGCAACTGGTTGCGCAAAAAAATTTCCTTCAACAGCCGAGTCGGTAAGGAGGAGGCCAAAAGCTTTATTGGAACGAGAAGGTTGTGGTTCGAGTCCCAGGAGAGCCGAGTTGTTTTTTTTTTTTTTTTTTATATATTTTTTTTTAACAAAATAAATCTATTTATATATATCAAAAAGTTTTTCAACAAAAAAAAAACTGTAGGACGGTTGATAAATTGCGAGATGATAAATCTTGTTTTTAAGATTTTTAATCTCATTTCAAGTTTTTCAGTCTTGTTATTACAAAGGATTTTATTGAAAGTTTCTCAGTGAAAAGAGATTTTTATTAATTTTATTTTTTTTTAAATAGTTACATATCTCATACCGCGTTGATTTACATAAATTGATCAGAAAAGAAAATTCTGGAAATCTAATATAAAACAATATATATGGGGTGCTCTCTTAAATATGGTGGCCTTGACCATAAATTCACTACATAGACCCTTGAAGAAGCAATATACTATAGTCTGTTCGGCATTCACAAGACAGGAAGGGAATAATTTGTAATCTTGGAATTTCCGCGCGACTTCAAAATTTGGTTGGGGCCCTTAGGACGGGACGGGATAGAATTTAATATGTGTAAAGGACACTTCTTTTTCCACGCTTTACTTAATCCTCCTTTTCCAGATTGATTTATTTTGATCAACCGTAAATTCGAAAATGTCTTAAAATTATGCTAATGAAGCCAATGATATTAAGAAATAATTTCCTTTTTAACAAATAGAGTATATACAAACACAGTGTTTAGGAAGCTTTACAACTTTTACACTTACTACGATTTTTTCAAAACT
>JAEIFU010002976.1:0-34869 GCA_018904235.1 Lordiphosa stackelbergi
ATATATAAACTAGCTAAACCCGCCGCGACTTTGTCCGCGTCCAAGATTTTAAGAAATTGTAGCAATTGTGTTGTTTTATCTTATAGACAGTTTCGAGTTTACAGCTGGAAAAAATATATAAAAATTTTGCGTGTAAATGCAATGGAACCAACTAAGGAAACCAACTAAATTTTCTATTCGCTCGAAAACTCCGGAATTATATAATTATCCCTTCCGTCAAGCGGATGTGAATATCGGGTATAGCCATCCCACGCCCAGATTGTGGATTTCACACCAGCATCAGCACTGCTTGCCCATAATTGGGAAGGTATTAACTCCTAAGTCTTTTCCAAAAATTAAAGAGACAATATTTTAGGATAAAACTTCGACATAAGTCCCGGTTTCCCATTAAATACGAACTTAATATCAAAACAAATTGACCTCATGGCAGCCACTCTTCAATTATAATTAAATTTAAATTGTCTTTTCCCCTTTTTCCCTATACCCCTTCCTTCGCAGCACTTGACTCTTTCCTCTAGTCAACCTTCCTGAGATCTCCACTCCATACATTTCTGACAGAAGCCTTGTCGACTGAACAAATTTTCTCTCTAATACTCATTCTCCATGATATTGCCTGAGCGCCTCAATTCATTTGATGTGGCCCATATAAACTTTTCTTTGGCGTTTTCACCCACTTCGCGGACAGAGTACTCAAATTTTCTTTTTTAGTACGCGCCTGCATAACTAAACGAAGGTCTATGCCAAATTTTAGATTTCTAGGATAAGCTGTTTTGGCTGTGGGTTGATAATATGTCAGTCAGTAAGTCGGGCCTACAGATTTATAAGTATACTCGCTGAACCCGCCGCGAATTTGTCCGCGTCCAAGATTTTAGGAAATTGAGTTGTTTTATCTTGTAGACAGTTTCGAGATCCCCGTCATCCAGTCCTGAAGGACCAGGGGAATTATATGTTAGTTCCTGCCGGTCAAGCGGATGCTAAAAACATACCCTTCCTGCACCACCATATAGTGAATTTCGGGTCTAGCGATATGAAGAATGTGCATTTCAGAGCAGCATCAGCACTCTTCAATTATAATTCAATTCAAATTGGCTTTCCCTCTTCACCCGATCCCATTCTTTCCCCCACGATTTTCCATCTTACACCGCTCTCCACTCTTTCTTCTCCCCACATCATTATAACACAGGTAGACGCTGTCATCTGTCTCAGAGAGCCAAGAGATGCATGGCATAATTGTGTAGTGTGGCCTCATGCTCTTAGCAAACAGCTTATCATGTTATGTGTTCCATACAAACTTTTCTTTGGCTGTTTGACCCATTTCGCGGACAAATTTTCCAAATTTTTTTCTTAGTGCGCGCCTGCATAACTAAACGAAGGTCTATGCCAATATCAGACCTGTAGGATAAGCCGTTTAGGCTGTGGGTTGATAATATGTCAGTCGGGCGTACAGATTTATATATTAGCCACTTTTTATTATTTTTAGCTATTTCCAGCAATTATTTTGTGGCAAATCTAGCAACTTAACGGCCTCATATTCTGGCAACACTGATGGTGGGATGGCACTAATCTCTCTAGCCGGCTGCCTATCGATTCAGTTGGGCCTTAGGACTAGCCTTAAGGCCGGGTTTACATTGGGGCACACTGTGACCGTGTTGTCTGTGACGCACTGTGACCAAAATACTCAGAAGTCCAAAGTGTTTACATTGGTGTCACACGATTTTTGTGACAAGCCATTTGCCGTTCACATTGCGCTGTGACACTGTGACACTGAAACGTGACGCGCTGTGCCCCAATGTACACCCGCCTTAAGTGTAGGTGTAGTTTTATTTGTAGCTATTAGTTTTAATGGTGGCACTAAACTCACGCTGTCTATTAAAATATCAATTCAGTTTGACTTTAAAACTAGCCTTAAGTGTAGCCGTTTTGTTTTATAGTTTTATAGCTTTATTTATCGCTACTAATTTTGCTGGTAGCCGTTTGCCTATCGGTATATCGATTCAGTTGACCCTTAGAACTAGCCTTAAGCGTAGGTGGCCGCCGTTGTGTGGCAACCCTGCAGCCCTGGTATGCAACAGCTGTGCTTAGCCTTTAGGCTTTATTTATTGCTATTAGTTGCTAAACTTGCCCCAAATATACACTTAGCCCCGCCTTAACTTCCCTTGCACGTTTACTGGAGCGGGGTGGCGGCATTCCCCTTACACTTAAACTGTTTAAACTGACTCAATCCCCCAGATCCCCAGATGACAGCCACGTTGCGTTATCGTGGCGATAAGAGCAACTTGCTAGAGTTTGCCAAAAATCTAGATGCCTTTAAAAAGGTCCCAGAGAAGTATACCGAGACCACGGAAATAGGCGGCACACGTAAGATTTGTGTCCTCTCCATTGTCCTTTCTAATCTTGCTCCCCTTTACAGTTTCCCTTATCAGCCGCCTGCTTATCATCTATCTGGTCTATACGGAACTGCATTATTATTGGCATGAAACGGACATCATTTATCATTTTAAGCCGGACATAGCTTTGGATGAGCAGGTGCAAATGCATGTGGACATTACAGTGGCCATGCCCTGTGCCTCTCTGTCTGGTGTGGATCTGATGGATGAAACGCAACAGGATGTGTTTGCCTATGGCACACTGCAGCGTGAAGGTGTCTGGTGGCAAATGTCCGATTCAGAGCGTAGACACTTTCAGTCCATACAGTTTACCAATCATTATTTACGCGAGCAGTATCATTCGGTGGCCGATGTTCTGTTCAAGGATATTATGCGAGATGCGGGACATTTGCCCCGCAGTGATTCGGCTCCAGCCGCCCCGCCGCCGGGCTCACTGGAACAGTTTCCTCTGATTCATTCTCTGCCAGAGGCCACCAAATTTGATGCCTGCCGTTTGCATGGGACTTTGGGCATTAATAAGGTGGCCGGGGTTTTGCATTTGGTGGGTGGAGCCCAGCCGGTGGTGGGCATGTTTGAGGATCACTGGATGATTGAGTTTCGTCGCATGCCAGCCAATTTTACGCATCGCATCAATCGTCTTAGTTTTGGACAGTATGCACGCCGCATTGTCCAGCCTTTGGAGGGTGATGAGACCATCATACAGGAGGAGGCCACCACAGTGCAGTATTTCCTTAAGGTGGTGCCCACAGAGATTCAGCAGACATTTAGCACCGTCAACACATTTCAGTATGCGGTGACAGAGAATGTGCGCAAATTGGGTAGGTGGTGGTGGGACAGCATTATTAAGTGTAACCATTTTCACCTCTCTCTTTCTCTCTCCTTTTCAGACTCGGAGCGCAACTCCTATGGCTCGCCGGGTATTTACTTCAAATACGATTGGTCTGCCCTCAAGATTGTGGTCAGCAATGATCGTGACCATCTAATAACCTTTGTCATACGCCTCTGTTCCATTATATCTGGAATTATTGTCATTTCGGGAGCCGTGAATGCCTTGCTATTGGGTCTGCAGAGACATCTGCTGCTGATCTTTGCCCCCCAGTTGCTCATGGAACGTTTGGGCAAATCCTCCTCAACTGCCTCCGTAACGCCATCAGCTCCAGTGGCCGTGGCGGTGTCAACAGCGCCTGTCAATGAACTGCTGCAAACCGCCAATCTCATGGCCAATGTAGATATATCCGCTTATCTGCCCACAGCTCAAACCAAGCCGGTTAACTAAAAACGAATCTCAGTCGGCAATTAAGGCTAGAAATAATTCCAAACAAAGATTTTTATATTTTGTAACATTAAGTACTCCACCAACTTCTAAACCTGAATCCCCCAGGGATTTTAAAAATACACAAAAAAAAAATTAGCAAATGCAACCTGTATATCGTTTTCTCGCTCTATCTCATGCACTTCCACAGGCGCTCGCACTCGCACCAACGAGGACAATACGAATACGAATACGAAGGCAACTAAAGTGTTTCTAAGTGATTGTTAATTCCAAATACTGAAATTTCAGGATAAGCCTACTAACCTTAAATCAGCAGGTTGAGAGTAGCCCAGAAATGTTGTTTTGATAATCAGATTTGATAGATTCCAAAATAGCGAAAAACAAAAGTTCCTTTACAAAATTTAATCGGCCTTGCATCGGATTGGAAAAATGTAATCAAAGACATATTAAGTATGGATACCAATCTATTTTATCTCAAATGCACTTGACACTCTTTTTATAAATGCTCAAAAACTTTCAACTGATATCGAAAATCTATGTCAAAACATTTACTTTGCATGGAGCTCCAGAAGAGTCCTCGAGGCCACGCGGTTCCTATTGCTTTGATTTCCTAAGTTAAAATTGAGTGAACTTCTTCGACTGAATATCTTTTCCTGCGGCTTGACATGCTTTCCATCATTTTGTCACAATGGTCCCAAAGTCGATTTTTTTGGCATAAAGTCTAATTATAAAGATTTCTGCACGAACTTTGGTTTATACTCATATTTCGGGCCCCCAAGGCGACTTACAAATATTCGTTCAATTTAGACCATTGTTTTATATAGCTGCCATATAAACGATCTGGCCGATTTTCACTAACTTTGTTGTTTCTCAAACTATTGAACTGAAATTCAGTTTATACACGTATATTAGGCTCCCAAGGTGTCCTAACCATTTTTGTTCAATTTGGACTATTATTTCATATAGCTGCCATATACATGATCTGGCCGATTTTCACTAACTTTGTTGTTTTTTAAACTATTGAAATGTAATTCAGTTTACACACGTATTTTAGGCTCCCAAGGTGTCCTAACAAATTTTGTTCAACTTAGACTATTTTTTTATATAGCTGCCATATAACCGATCAGGCCGACTAGCATGAATTTAGCTGATTTTGATGATGTAATAAATGCCATATTTACAGAAGCTAATCTATTAATACAACTTTAATTAGGTAAATATTTTTAATCATTAAATTCAGAATCTAAATGTAAACAGTATTTATTCTCAATATCGGATCCATCCGAATCGGTATCTTCTGTATTATCTTCATTACAATGAGGGTCCATACTACAACTTAATGCAAAAGAGGGAACGTCCAAAAGCGCAATGACATCCGTTGGAAGAGGTTTATTTTGTGCCTTTCTTTAATGTAAACATTAACTAGAGATCAGTGGATCGCTAGAGTCCATAGCTCTATGAAAAACGACGTGCATATTATTCTGACGACTGCTTTTTCGTGTATGCATTCTTTAATCAATTTTTTATGCTCAAACTCGAAGTGGTCTGAAAAAATCGTGATTTCACGGGTTTGTGAAAATTCGTGATAAAACCAATTAGTCTATCGTATAGAGGACACTTTAATGAACAATATTGCATTAACAGTTACGACAATCCACGACAATCCACCAAACTTTTACTCCACGAAACATAATTATTTTGAGGTTAAGCTCGCCTAAAACAGCACACAACAAAAACACATAAAACAGAGGACAAAGCACATATATAGAACAAACTCAAACGAAATTGCATTAAACATACCTTGGACATTATTTTCCATAGTTTACTTTAATTGTTTTAATCAATTTTCGTTTATTTTGAAGGCAATAAACTTAGACAAAATTTTGCCACAACAAAAGCCACGTGCGGAGTTTAATGAATGGCTGACTTTCAGGGCTTCGCAAAACTTTAAGGGCTGAATTTCATAATAAAATTCTTCGATTCTATGACCGCTAGGATATACTCTTTTAAAAAATAAATAGATTTTTCCACAAATCGCAACTTTTTTTTTGGACTTTATGCCAAAAAAATCGACTTTGGGACCATTGTGCAACTCACCGCCTCGCACCCTCTACACGTAGCTTAATACACCTGGCTTCCCGGGTCTTCCAGATACCAGATCGTTCAACCATGCGCTTTGGGTTTGCGATTTAGTGCTAGCAGGATTTACAAATGTTATAAATAACTAATACTAAAAAACTAAAAACAAAATTTCCTTTTAAAATAATCCCTTTATGATTCTGTTTCTATATGCTAAGGCTTTAATTACATAACTCTGTAGCTTTGACCAGTCCGCGCCGTTGAGGATATTTACTATTTCGTGCGGAAAAAGGGTACATTTTCCGAAAACTGATAGCCGGAGCTCCCGCAGAATAGGGCAACCTCCAATGAAATGGATGACATTTTCTTGCTCCCTCCAGTTGCACAGAGGGCAGTTTGTGTCATTTCTCGTGACATTTGGAATAAAATTCAAGTTTAATATTTCACCTCTGGCCATGAAAATACTTCTTATTCCTTCAATGGGAAACTCATCGGAGAAATAGTTATTCTCTCCCAGGTCGTAGTGCAGTTGCCTATAGATCAAACGCTCTGAGCTTCTCCGGGATTCTTCAACAAATTTCATCCTATATGCTGCATCCATTTTAACCGTAATATTCCTAGCCCAAGTTTTCCATGTTGCGTTATCTTCAAGATTCAATCGAACTCCGTGATCCGTGGCTAGACTGTCCCACTCTCTAAAACATTGTAGTCGCTCTTTTAAAAGGTGCTCGCCAAAATCCTAGGTACCCTTTTTTCCTCCATGGATAAAGCTTTTTGCATGTAGTTAAAATGCAGGTTAACTGTATATAAATGAAGAAGCGATAACCCGGTCTCCAGATATAGCATCCTGTTCGGTGTGTATTGAGGTAGACGAAAAATTTTCTTAAGAAAGTACCTTTGAAGACTTTCCACTTCCTCGTATCGTCGTATCCCCCATACTTGTGCACCATAACACATTATTGCCCGCACTGCGGCATTAAACAGCTTGTACTTAGTGCTGGTAGGAACCTCTTTTTTGCCAAGTATCGTTCTCCAAGTACTGTTTATCGCTACTTTAGCATCTTTTAGTTTTTCTCCGAGGTGAAAGTTGAATTCGGCATTGTGATAGATCCAGACTCCTAGGTATTTATATGATTTCACCACCTCCAAATCAATGTCTCCCATTTGCCATTTTTCCGCAGACGCAAGCCTTCTCCAATATTTCTTAAAAATAAGCATCTTTGATTTTTCGCAGTTGACTTTAAGGCCCCACTCCTTGCAGTACTCATCCAAAGCGTTGATATTGTCTTGCATATCTTTGGGAGTTTCGGCGAAGACCACTATATCATCTGCATATAACAAGGCTTTTATTTCCAGGCCGTTTATTTCGAGTCCTTTCGGAAGGTAGTCCACTATATCGTTTAGAAATATTGAAAATAGAACAGGGCTCAGCAAGCATCCTTGCTTGACTCCAGACTCAGTAGGAAACCATTCGGATAGCTTTGTTCCATCCCATACTGCTGCTTCATTGCTTTCATACAGACTTTGCAAGGTTTGAATAAATTTGGAGGATATGCCGATATTGCTCAGTTTATACATTAGAGTTCTTCTATCAATCGAATCAAAGGCTGCCTTAAAATCCACGAAAAGGCATAGAGTTTTTTGTCGTTGTCTAAATAGGTTCGCGCAATGGTATTCAGACAGAAGATATTATCTACTGTGGAGTATCCTTTTCGAAACCCCGACTGAAACTCAGTTAACACATCTATTATATATATAGATGTAATGACAAGTAATTTCTATTTCTGTTTAACAAAACTTGTAAATTCTCTATATACAATAATTTCCAAAAATGGCACGTCGCTACGATTCACGCACCACCATCTTCTCGCCGGAGGGACGTCTGTACCAGTAGCTGGAGCCAGCGCGCATATGGGCATCCTGGCTGAGGATGGCATTTTGTTGGCCGCCGAATGTCGCAGCACTAACACGTTGCTGGACAGTGCTATACCTTCAGAAAAGATGTATAAACTGAATGAGAACATAGTTTGCTCGGTGGCTGGGATTACTTCAGATGCCAATGTTTTGATTGCAGAGTTGCGTTTGATTGCCCAGCGTTATCAGTACAGCTATGGCGAGGTGATACCCTGCGAACAGTTGGTGTCGCATTTGTGTGACTTCAAGCAGACGTATACGCAGTATGGAGGCAAGCGTCCCTTTGGCGTCTCTTTGCTTTATATGGGCTGGGACAACAAGTATGGCTATCAGTTGTATCAATCCGATCCCAGTGGCAATTATGGAGGATGGAAGGCCACATTATAGGTATTAATTTTTGGTGCCGCCATTTCCATGCTTAAACAAGAGCTGGCCGATAAAAGCATCAAGCTGGGAACTGGCCAAGGATTTGGCTGTCAAGGTTTTAAGCATGACTTTGGATACCATCAAGTTGACACCGGAAAAGGTGGAAATGGCCACTTTTCGCATTGAATAAACGTACAGTGTGCTGGAGAAGTCTGATGTGGAGAAACTCATTGAGAAGTACAACAAAATGCAGGCAGAAAAGGAAAAGCAGGCCCAACAGACCAAGTCTTAATAATGTGGAGGCAGTGGCGGATCTAGGAATTGGCTGAGGGGGGGGCTAAGGGCAGACATTTTTTTTTGTTATTTTTTAGTTTTTCTTATTGTTATCGGGGATCATCCTTGGATGGTTTTACAAATTACAAAAATATGTTAAAACTTTTTGTCAATGTCAAATAAATAGTGAAATAAACATTTTTTTAAACCACTTGGCCAAGAATATAAAGTAATTAAGCCATTAACGACCCTCCTTAACTCAAAAAATTCTTTGATGGACTGCAGTATCATGAAGAATTTACTAGCCATAAAGTTGGCAGTATGATCAGCCATGGTTTCTTTTTAAATCTTTATATTTAAAACCAGATTTTCAAATAGTATAAATAGTAGAAAGTTTGAGCACAATGCTTTTACCGTTTAAAAAAATGTTTTAAATGCCGGGTATAGACTGAGAGATCGTAAAAAAAGTTTGATTCATTCAGCACAATATTTGAAAAATTTGAACAAATTTTTTCTCCACCAGCATTTTTAACACAGACCGCAAACATAAAACGAATCTTCTCAAACAAACGTAATAAATTCCATATAGGCAAAATGTTGGAAAAGAGCGCCGAAATTTGAAATACTTTTAACCGCGCGAAAGATTTTAAAATGATCAATCTATTAATCTGCTCAACCAAAAACATTAGCTAGAGCTAAGGTCACACAGGTACATAATTTGATGAAAGTTTGGCAAAAATAGGACTAATTTGGGAACTAATTTGGGAACTTTAGGTTATGCAAATTCGGCATACAAGTTTTCATCAAAATTTCGTCAATTATTTGCTTGTGAGATCCTTAGCCTTAAAAAAATTGTATTGTATTTTTACTTGACAGTGACAGCAGAAATTGGTATCATTCCTTACTATTAACTTGTTATCTTATTTACTTATTATTAATTTTACACAACTAGTCAAGTTTTTTTTTTTTAGTTCTTTTTCGTTCCCCTGTATTTCCGATTTTCCCGAATGTTTATAGCTAAATCTCAAACCCAAAAGAAATCATATAAAATTCCATATGGGTAGTAAATGCAGGCACTATTAAAAAGTTCAATATGTCATTAATAACAGGCCTGATCCGGTTTTTATAGATTTTCTCGATTTCAAATAGAAACTAAGTCGAGTCAGACGCTCAAGTCCGACTTCGAGGGGACTCGGAGTCGGACTTTGGTACGATGAGGAGTGCCGACTTGCCACTGCAGAAAAGACGCAGCCTACAGGAGAACTCTGCAGTCGGGGAGCAACGCGGGCTGTTACGTGTGATGATATCGGGAGAAAAAGAAAGAGCGGAAGCGCCTCTAGAAGGAAAGAGCGAGCAGGAAAGGCGCATACAAAGGAGGAAGTCGAGATGCTATTCGGCATGAGTGACTCGAAAATTTTACCAAAAATTAAGCAATTAACAGAAGGTTTTAAGCCCAGAGTCGCACAATGCAAAGACGAGCACGGCAATCTGGTCATAGATCCGCAAGTGGCGCTTAACAAATGGAGAAGCTACTTCTCCAACCTACTGGGAGGCGATGCCTTCTAGAGAAGTAGCGATGCCACCAATCGACAACATAGAGATAGACCCGCCGACCCAACAGGAAGTCTGCTTAGCCATACAAAGGCTAAAGAACAATAAATCACCTGGCGCTGATGAGCTGCCCGCTGAATTGTTCAAGGCTGGAGGGGAAGAATTGGTAAGGTGCATGCACCAACTTCTTTGCCGTATATGGGTTGACGAAAGCATGCCCGACGATTGGAATTTAAGTGTTCTATGCCCAATCTTTAAAAAAGGAGACCCTGCAGTTTGCGCCAACTACCGCGGGATCAGTCCCCTTCCCATTGCATATAAGGTTCTGTCGCGCATTATTTGTGAACGTCTTAAGCCGCTTATTAACACACTGATTGACCTTACCAGTGTGGCTTTAGACCTGGTAAATCCACCACAGACCAGATATTCACATTACGACAAATCCTGGAGAAGACCTATGAGAGAGGCATCAACACACACCATCTATTCGTTGATTATAAATCAGCCTTCGACACGCCGATAAGGTCAAGGTTTTTTGAAGCCTTGTCTACCCTTGGTATACCAGCAAAGTACGTCCGTCTTTGCATGATGACGTTGAGAAGTACACAAAGCTCCGTCAAAATAGGAAAGAACCTTTCCGAACCATTTGATACCAAGAGAGGTTTTAGGCAGGGCGATACCTTATCGTGCGACTTCTTCAATCTACTGATGGAATATATACTGCGCCGGTGCCCACATGCCAACAGAACGGGCGCCTTTATTTATAAAGATCTAATGCTATTCGCATATGCCGATGATATCGACATCATCGGCAAAAACGAACGGGCGGTAAGCAGGGCGTTTTCAGAGATTGAGAGGCAGTCAGAACTGATGGGTTTAGCGGTAAATGAGGACAAGACGAAATACCTTGTATCCGCGGACAAAAGTCCTTGCGTCTTGGACAATTTGTTACAATGGGAGAATACAACTTTAAAGTTGTAGAGGATTTTGTTTACCTCGGAACGACGATAACCAGCGACAACAACATCAGTCTGAAATCCGACGAAGGATCACTCTTGCAAACCGATGCTTCTACGGGCTAAGTAGAGAGCTCAAGAGCAGAGACCTCAAGCGAAGAACAAAATTAGCCCTATACAAGTCGCTAATCATCCCAGTCCTGCAATACGGCGCAGAAGCATGGACAATGACAGCAGCGGATGAAGCGGCGATTGGCGTGTTTGAACGAAAGATTCTTCGGAGGATTTATGGACCTTTAAAAGTTGGCGATGTTTTCCGCATTCGAAATAATGACGAACTGTATGAGCTCTATGGGGACACCTGTCTGGTCAAGCGCATAAAGCAACAGCGGCTGCGCTGGTTAGGACATGTCACCAGGATGGACGAAGAAGCTCCAGTAAGGAAAGCTTATTATTCGAAGGCGGCTGACTACGGAGGAAGAGGCAGGCGGGGGAGACCTCGACTGAGATGGGATGACCAGGTTCGGGCAGACCTTGCCAAGCTTGGTTTGACCAATTGGTCCCAGCTCGCACGGAGCAGAAGCGACTGGCGGACATTGTTGGCAGCGGCCGAGACCGTCGAACGGTTGTGATGCATGCATCGGGCCAATCAAGAAGAAGAAGAATTCGTTTGTAAATACTTTTCTTTGTTGATGGAACAATCTAAAAATTTGCACCTTTTTCTGAAATCATTGATTACTAGAGATTCATATATTGCAATTTACACACAATTGGTGGATTTAGATATTTGGGCTCTGAGGGGGGGGGCTTCAGCCCCTATAGCCCCCCCTCTGGATCCGCTACTGTGTGGAGGGGTGTAGCCTAAGCGATAATTTTTGTAATTGATATGGCTTAAAGTAAAATGTCGAAATGGTATATATGTATGTATATAGATTAGGAAAATGTTGTAAAAGTTAATATCGAATTTCTTTCAAAGAACATTTATTCGGTTCTGTTCCTTAAAAGTCATTTATTTTTTCTACAGTTGAAGTTTCTAATTTCAGTTGCCATCCAAAATGTTTGCATCAATGTTGCTCCAATTGCCGGAACGCCGATAGCCAAACAAATTCTTTAGAATCTCCAGACCAGCATCGACGGTGACGCGCACATCCTGCTCGTTGCCCAGTTTGGGATTTATCTCTACCAGATCCACACCCTCCACACGTTCCGTATCCCTAAGGGCCTCCACAATGCTGATGCCCTCGCGTAGGGTGAGGCCACCGCGTACAGCGGTGCCGGTGCTGGGCGCCACCAAAGTATCCAGGGCATCAATATCGAAGCTGACGTGGATTTTGTTTTGTGGACTTAGGGCATCCAGGGTCATCTCAATGATTTTGTGTACACCCAAGCGATCGATGGACTGCAAAAGGGAGAGAGTAAGTGTGAGAGTGACTGTACCCGATCCCCTTCCCCTTCCCCGTCGCGCATATTCCGATCGAACTAATGAGCTATAATAAATTTGCAGCTCGGCAGCGCGAACATTGAAACCATTTTTCAACACACGTCGATGTCGATGTCGATTTTGCACGAGCCATAAATAATAGAACAAGGATAAGGATGCGAAAGGCGGATGTGGCCGGGCACGTAGTGTAACCACCACCGAAACCATACGGATCGGAAGTGCCAAAGGGGGACGGACTAGGGAGGGTGCTCACCAACCCCTATGAATGCCAACGAGCTTACAGCGAGAGGATACTGTGTAATTTCCCAAAGGCAGTCACGCACGATCGTCATTCGATCTCCCCCCCACCCGACCAGAAACCGGAATTTTACAATTTTTACAACTGCCAGCAAAAACGAACGAAAATAGCAGGGAAAGAGCGAAAAAAGGACGAAAAAGGACTGGCCCAGGTAAGCGTAAGCCCTATTCTCTGTTTGTTTTCCCACTTACATCCATGGCATAGTAGCGTATCCCAAACTTATTCAATACGAACGCCTCGAAGGGGTCAATGTCCCTCAAGCCAATGTAAACCAATTGATCCTTCGGCAAACTGAAATGAGAGAATGGGCAAAGAAAGTCAAACATTATTAGATCGAATGGGTAGACAGATGAAATGGTAAGAAAGGGGAAGGGGGTTGGAAAGTGTAAACAAATAGTTGTGGGTTCTAGTTGAAGAAGTCCGTCAAGTGCTGCGGATCAGTTCAAAATAAATGGATCTGTCAGAAGTTTGGAATCCCCTCACTTATTTGGAAATTGTATTTATAAAAGAAAAAAAATGTTTTACCAATTACTACAAATAAAGTTTATCCTTGAGACTTACTGAAATTTGAACAAAGAAATCAATTATTTATGTGCAATATTTTGACTTAGGAAATTTAGCAAAATTCAAAAATTTTGTTTTTTACAAATTATTGTAATCTTTATAATTCCACAATAATAAGGAGTGATTGTTCGTTCAAATCTGTGTAAAAACGGGGGAATTATACACATTAGAGCAAACCTAACCGAACTCTGTTCCCACTTCTCTGTTAAGTTACTGTACTGAGTATCCCTCGGCCATCATCGGTCCTTCACTTTCCTTATTCAAAATGAGTTTTTTTAGAAGCTTGACCTGAAAGTAGATTGCCCTAAATATGGATATGGAACACACGTCCAGGATATATTTTGAAAACGATGAAATCGCAAGGACAGCGCAACCTCAAAGACAGCGCAACTTCTAACTCAATTGTATACTGATAAGAAATGCAACCAGACACATATGGTTAAGGATATCCAATTGGTGAGTTATTGGAAGCAACACTGGAATGCAATAATAAAGACTATAAAAATCAAACTGCTAATTCATGCTCATAAACCGAACTAAACCGGTGTTCTATTAAGCAGCAAACCCAAACGAAAACTTACGCTTAAAGAACACTTTATTTGTTATAAAAAAAAGAACTCTTCGTAATTACCTCGGGAAAACATATCACCTTAACCGCAAATCAATTTTTTTTTGTCATGAAGATGATCCGGTGACGAGCTATGATTAACACTTTTCTTTTGAACTGGTTTACGGCTGGTTCGGCTTGCTTTATAGTACCAGCCTACACAACAAGTTTTCAGTTCATATAGCGTGCAAGCCATTTATGGGCAAATTACCTGTTCAAGGCTGAAAACCTCTGAAATTTGTAAGGTTCTGCTTGAAAAAGGTAAATTCAATAGAAACAGCCTGATCAAGAGATGTATTCCATACGTGTATATAAAAACACGTATATTTAATGATTGCAAATTGAGAAATACCCACATAGAGTCCATCTTAAAATCCAGTCCTATTTCTCGTTCGAGTTGCACTTCTAACAGCATATTTGTGAAAGTATTCGACAACCAAAAATACTGGGACAAGGAATTTTTCAGCCTGCTTTATCGCATTTTGTATTCAATTTTAGAAACAGTATTTTTTATAGAATCTGAGGACAAGTTGCACCTCAAGTCAGACATGGCGACTAATTTAAAGCAGAAAATGCTCTTTCAACTCATATAAAATCGCCAACGCGTTTAGTGGACTTAACGCAAAAAATGGTTCTTTTTAGTTTCGAGTTCAGTAAAATATTATAAATTTTAAATGCTATAAATAAACTGGAAAATATGTTTTGTTGTTAACTGAAAGGAACTGAGATATGATGCTCTAGCATTAATAAGGAAATGAACGTACAAAAAAGTCTTATTTTTATACCCTTGGAGAGGGTATATTAAAAATTGTCCGATGTTTGTAACGCATAGAAGGGAAGCATCTCCGACCACAAAGTATATGGGTGATTCATAAAAAATCGCCCACTGGAATTTTGAACGGAACGAATTAATTTTTTTCGTATTCCTTGTTGTAAAAATAGTATACAATACGTATTTTCAGCATTTTGTCGAAATTTGCTTAATTCGTGGGATAAAAACGATTTGAAAATTTACATATTTAAAAATTTAATGAATTTCAAATGCTTGCTATCCAAAGCCATTGGTGATAAAAATATTTTTAAAATCTGTAAATTAACATCTGAACCCAACCCTTCAACAAATTACTTACACCTAAAAATTTTACAATTTTGTTTGCTTCCAAATCGCAAAAATAAGTAAACAAAGAGTAATTGCCGCGAAAGGGACGTTTTTTTTTTCATCATTTTTTTTTCTCAAAATTTGGTCTTGTATCCAGGAATTTACTGCATTAAGCTGTAAATGGGAACTAATAGTGCTCAGAGCTATGGCCTTTTTTTATTTATTTAAATTCACTACTTTAAGTCACGATAATCAGACGCAGAAGTTTTATTTTAAAAGCGTGTAATATTTCCTGTGGTTGAATATAGTTAAAGATTTGATATATTGGGTTGCCCAAAAAGTAATTGCGGATTTTTCATATAGTCGGCGTTTATAATTTTTTTAACTGCTTGTGACTCTGTAATTGCATTCTTTCTTTTGTCAGTTATTAGCTGTCACTATTAGCTTGCTTTAGAAAAAAAGTGCGCGTAATTTTGTTTACATTTGTTTGATTGGCGCCCTTTTTAATATGGAGTCCACAAAAGAGCATTTTCGTCATATTTTACTTTATTATTTCCGTAAAGGAAAAGCGCAGAGAGAGTTGCTAAAAAGTTACGTGATGTGTATGGTGATAAAGCCTTAAAAGAAAGACAGTGTCAAAATTGGTTTCGCAAATTCCGTTCTGGAGATTTTTCACTTAAAGATGAGCCACGTTCAGGTCGGCCAAATGAAGTTGATGATGACCAAATCAAAGCATTAATCGAATTGGATCGTCATGTAACTGAGCGTGAGATAGGAGAGAAGTTAAATATACCAAAATCAACCGTTCATTATCACATACAAAGTCTTGGACTGGTGAAAAAGCTTGATATTTGGGTACCACATGAATTGAAAGAAATTCATTTAACAAACCGAATCAACGTTTGTGATATGCATCTTAAACGCAATGAATTCGATCCATTTTTAAAGCGAATCATAACTGGAGATGAAAAATGGATTGTTTACAATAACGTTAATCGAAAACGATCATGGTCCAAGCATGGTGAACCAGCTCAAACCACTTCAAAGGCTGATATCCACCAAAAGAAGGTTATGCTGTCTGTTTGGTGGGATTGGAAGGGTGTGGTATATTTTGAGCTGCTTCCAAGGAACCAAACGATTAATTCGGATGTTTACTGTCAACAACTGGACAAATTGAATGCAGCCATCAACGAGAAACGGCCAGAATTGATCAATCGTAAAGGTGTCATTTTCCATCATGACAACGCCAGACCACACACATCTTTGATGACCCGGCAAAAACTGGGACAGCTTGGCTGGGAAGTTTTGATGCATCCACCATATAGCCCTGACCTTGCACCATCAGACTACCATTTATTTCGATCTTTGCAGAACTCCTTAAATGGTAAAACTTTCGGCAATGATGAGGCTATAAAATCGCACTTGGTTCAGTTTTTTGCAGATAAAGGCCAGAAGTTCTATGAGCGTGGAATACAAAATTTGCCGGGAAGATGGCAAAAGGTTATCGAACAAAATGGAAATTATATATTTGATTAAAGTTCATTCTAAGTTTGATTAAAAATGCATTTACTTTCTTTGAAAAATCCGCAATTACTTTTTGGGCAACTTAATAAATATTAATAAAGTATAAACTACAGTTTACAGATACAACTGAGTACTATAAATTGACATTTACAAATTTTTGAAAAATAATCCGTTTCTAGGACATAGGTCCTTTCAAAATGGCCAAATAAGCCATTTCTTCTGCATTTTTATGTCCATTTTACAGTTATTACATTAGAGATATGGAATTTCAAAAAGCCTGATTCGAGTTTAGCGTGAAAAACTTGTCAAGAAACAGGGATTTTTTCACCATTTTAGGGTTCTCAGCTAAGAATAAACTAATTTTTGAGTTTCTGTCAAAATACTTTTGTCCACTTCCATTTTGCATATTTTGATTATATATTTCCGAGCCTTAGCAGGTCCTCACATAGAAAAAATTTAAGTTTAGAACCACAATTCACATGAATAAAACAATTTTATACAAATAAGATGCCTTTTAAAAAACGTATTTAGATTTCAAATCTTTAGATCTTCTTTTTCGTTTGCCCCCAAAATTTCCTGCTCTGTGCTCATTCTCTGATGCCCGATTAGTGGGCCAGGTGTTTGGCACAAAGAGAGGTTAGGAATCGGGAGCAATTCGGGGAACAATGGTTAACGAATTTGTAAAGAAAAACGGCAACAGAAACAGAAACACATGCCACAATTCAAATGGCTGCTTTCTCTTCTCTCCCTCCCTCTCTCTCTCTGTGCTGCTGCTGCTGCAACCCTGCAGGATCACAATCGCATGGCTTCTGGGACTTTGACCCGGTGTCTTATGGTAATTTTTATGATTATTATTATTATTAGTTTCGGGGAAAAAGTGCATCTGTCGCCCTGCGCCTGTTCCCTCTCAGCTGCAGCTCCGCTTCGGGAGCGTTTCGTTGTGCAGCGAGACGTACAAAGTTAAAAGCGCCCTAAGGATCATTATGTAAATATACACACAATATATGGGAGGGGGTTGAATCTTTAGTTAAAAAATAAAAAAACGAAAAACAACAACATTCAAACATTAAGGGTGGGCCCAGCCCAGCCGCTGACCCTTAATGTTTTGTTGTAATCTTCTGCTTTTTTAATCCTGCTCTGCTGTAAAAGGGTTTGGGATTAGACCAATGTTATGGGTTGCCTACTTTCCTCAAACACTTGCGGCGCCGATCTGTCTGTGTCCAGATCTACCACCACCAAAATCCAAAATCCACCCCCTTTGGATAATAAATTTTTCGCGAGCAAAACTGGAACAGAGGTGGGAGGGGGTAAAAATCAGCACTTGGAAACCAAACAGGAAGTGTACCACGAGGGGGAGGGTGAATATTGAATACAAGCGCAATTAAGCACACGCATGCCAAAAAAAAAGAACCCAAAAACCCATGTCCATGTGCATGTCCTGGCTGGAATTGGGTGAGAAACTGGACTGAACTGACGGTGGAATGGGGTGGGATGGGGTGGGGTGTTTTGTACAGAAACAACCCCGGGCGCGTTGGTGGTGGCTAGACGGCACAGTGCTAAAAAAGAAACCCACACGCCCGAGGATTGGCAAGGATACTGTTGGTCGCGTGCATCATAAAACGGTTGACGACCTTACTGGAACTGGAACTGGAATGTGTACACAGAGAAACGTATGTATGTATGTGTGTATTCGTTGTGCAGTCGATCGCATGTGCCAGTCCTTGGAAAGGGACCTACTACACCACCCAAAACCGAAGCGAAACAAAGAGGTTCGGTTTATAAAATGTATTATAGTTCCCTTAAAAAAGTGTTAATGTAACAGAAATTATACTGGGTAAATTTGTGATCCGCCTCAAAGACTTGGCGCTAACCTTGAGGCTTTGCAACTTCCTTTCCACCCTTCTAAAAGGCGATTTTTATGCTATTTGTTTTTCCAGTAAACATTTTTTGACACCTCACGCGTCATTTGAACATTGGCAACGCCAAAGCCAGAAAGGTGTTGCTATAGCCATGTTCGTCCGTCTGACCGTTCCACAGAAATCCGGAAATCACAAAATAATGACAAAAGTTGAAAAACGTATTTGATTTGACTGAAAGTCGTACTCGGGGGGTCGCTGTATTTAAAGTCAATTCAAAAAAGCGTTGACGTTGAAAAACGTTTGTGATTTGGCTGAAAGTTGGTACTCGGGGGTTTTCGGGTCGCTGATTACCTATTCAAAGTCAAAAATTCAAAAAACAAAATGGCGGATACAATATGGCGGACAATTTGTTCAAAAACGTTTGTGATTTGGCTGAAAGTTTGTACTCGGGGGTTTTTGGAGTCGCTGATAACGAATTCAAAGTCAAAATTCAGAAAAACAAAATGGCGGATACAATATGGCGGACAATTTGTTCAAAAACGTTTGTGATTTGGCTGAAAGTTTGTACTCGGGGGTTTTCGGGGTCGCTGATTACGAATTCAAAGTCAAAAATTCAGAAAAACAAAATGGCGGATACAATATGGCGGACAATTTGTTCAAAAACGTTTGTGATTTGGCTGAAAGTGTGTACTCGGGGGTTTTCGGAGTCGCTGATTACCTTATTCGAAGTCAAAAACTCAGAAAAACAAAATGGCGGATACAATATGGCGGACAATTTGTTCAAAAACGTTTGTGATTTGGCTGAAAGTTTGTACTCGGGGGTTTTTGGGGTCGCTGATTACGAATTCGAAGTCAAAATTCAGAAAAACAAAATGGCGGATACAATATGGCGGACAATTTGTTCAAAAACGTTTGTGATTTGGCTGAAAGTGTGTACTCGGGGGTTTTTGGGCTTGCTGATAACGAATTCAAAGTCAAAAATTCAGAAAAACGAAATGGCGGATACAATATGGCGGACAATTTGTTCAAAAACGTTTGTGATTTGGCTGAAAGTTTGTACTCGGGGGTTTTCGGGGTCGCTGTTTACGAATTCAAAGTCAAATATTCAGAAATTTTCCATTATTCAACCAATTTTGATGAAAATCGGACTATTATATAGTATAGCTACCATACAAAAGATAGGTCTGATAAAAAGTCTTGGTAAGAAAAAATGCTATCGCTTCCAAACTCATCAATGGGCTGTACTTTTTAACCCTAGGAGGTTCAGGGATTTTTTGGCGCTAAATGGCACAACCAGGTCTGCGCAGATTTGTATGGGAATACTTATGCAGATATACATAATGTGTGTAAATGTGATTAATGCTGGGAAAAACACACGGTGAACAATAAAAACATACTTTTTCACTTAAGATAACAATATATCCTTTTTTTATCAAGCATAGATAAGAAAGTTAAGTCTACGACCGGCATTCAATGCACGTGTATCTGGCTTGTGAATGCTGTTGACAAACCGGGTTTTTGCAACACATGCAATGTTTTTCGCTGCCGTTTATCAATTTTATAGCACAGAATTTGAAATGGCTTCTTCGATGACTTCGATAAGTCGACGGCGCTATTATAATGCTCGGTAGAGATGGGAACCACAGCTTTTTTCTTTTTTGGCACGTATGAGCATAGAGAGATATTATTATTGTGGTAACCAAATACTGTGCTAAATACATCTCGACTTGGATCCAACACCTCCTTTGGTATGCAGGCTTTGTTTTTGCGCCAAGTCATAAGACAAGAAGAAATTCTCGGCATATACTGTTCGTCCAGAACCGGCGTATTTTTCGACCAATTTCAGAACAATGTTCTCTCCATGAATTAAAGCACGCTCTTCATTTGCCTGTTTTCCCAACATACAGGGTTGCCCATATTCGACGGACCCGTCTGGCAACGCCATAACTTTTGACAGAGATGTCAGATCGCTTAATGACATACCGCTTTTGAAGCGTCAGTCCAAGCAGATTTTTACCATGGAACAATACACGCCACGCGAGCGCTCTGAAATAGTTGAAATTTACATTCAACAGAACAAGTCAATTGTGAAAACTCAACGTGCTTTTAAAAATTAAAAATTAAGCCCATTTCACATTGAATGGGACCGTAAATAAGCAAAATTGCCGTATTTACGCCACTGAAAATCCTGAGGAGATTCAAGAAGTGCCTCTTCATGACGAAAAAGTCACAGTTTGGTGCGGCGTTAGTGCGAAAACGGTCATTGGGCCGTTTTTCTTCCAAAATGAAAATGGCCATGCTGTTACCATCAACCAGGAGCGTTATCGCGACATGATGACCAATTTTGTGATGCCAATTATTCGTCGAAAGCGTATGAGGCAGTTCTGGTTTCAACAAGACGGCGCTCCACCGCACACAAGTCGCATAACAATCGATTTTCTGAAGAAATTGTTTCCGGGCCGTTTGATGTCGAAAAGTGGTGATTTGACTGGCCACCGCGTTCGCCCGATTTGACGCCGCCTGACTTCTTCTTTGTGGGGATATTTGAAGTCAAAGGTTTACGTTAACAAGCCAAGGACCGTAGAAGAGCTCAAGGACAACATTCGTGAAGAAATAGCCGCTATTCCGGCCGAAATGTTGGCGAAATCGATGGAAAATGCTGCAAAAAGGGCACAATACGCCATCAACGCCAGAGGCGGCCTTTGAGAGATATATATTAAAATTATTAAACAAATCTACTTGGATCAAATTAAATGATTAAGTTTTGCCAATCAAATTTTAATTTTTTTTTTAATTTTAAAAAAAAACATGGGTCCGACGAATATGGGCAACCCTGTATATTAATCCTTTCAGTGGGTAGTTGGAATTGGCATCACACATCCACCAGATTTTTATTTTAATTTTTTTTTTCCGACTTGTTTTTTAATAGTCAAGCGGCTCTCTCCGTTATCAAATCGATATATTTTAGAATGTTTTATACGGCGCAGACATCTCCTAGATAGGGTTTCCGTCGTGAGGCTGGTCACGATTCTTGTTTAATTAGAAACCTTAAAACGGCCGAGTTATGATTTAAATATTGAGATGGGATTTCGGATAGTCACTCGAGCAGGACCTTCATGACCCATAGTGACGGAGTTATGCGCACGATTTCTACCTGTGGCCGGCAGAGCGCTCGATCAAAGCTTGTCATTCTTTGAACGGTATTTTATAATTGAGCCTGACGAGCGTTGTTCTTTGCTCATGTCGACGGCTTCAAGCGCTTCGGTGGCAGTTCTTCTAAATTATCATCATCGTCTTATGGATTCTCAGCTTCTATGACGATGTCTGTCCCAGCATCGGAAGCCGCATCTTCTAAGGGGGGCACATAATCTGGATCATTGTCGTCGTCGACTTCGAATGACTCGAGATTTTCGGTCTTTTCATAAGTACTGACCAACCATTCGGCTAATCTTTCTTCCATTTGATTCCTTTGATATCTTCTGGTGCGATTCACTACGTGCAACACATCATCATCATCAAAACTTGATGCGGATGCCATTTTTTATGGGAAACCCACAAATAATATCACGTTAGTTCACAAAATCGCATGCCATACCATTCATATTACACATAGTCTCAACAGACCTGCTTGTACCGTTTGTGACTTATTTTTGAAAATTCGAATATAACCGAATACAAACACAGAATCGGTTTTTCTAGGAAGTCATCTAACATTCAAAACCAAAAAGATAAACCCCCTTATATAAAAGGTTTCCCCAACCGGTTGAACCTCCTAGGTTTTAAAATAATGAAAATCGCAACGTTACAGTCAATGGAGTGGAAATACCGACATTTTTTTTGTCCAAAATGGAAGAATTGGACTGTGATTTCAACAAGACGGTGCCACACTGAGCGCAAAATCATGCACCACTTGAGAAGCGTTTTGGACTAGTCGATGGGTAGCCTATATCATGTGATTTGACCCCACTAATCAATTTTTTGCGGGGCTACGTGAAGTCTTTTCTGTACAGGGACAAGCTAGCCACAATTTTAGCCCTGGAAGACAGCATTACAGCTGCTTTTGTTGAGATACCGGCCCAAATTCTTAAAAAAGTGGGTCAAAATTGGAGCTCATGCTTAGCCATAGCGCGGGGCAACATTTACATGCAATTATTTTTTAAAAGTATTGCTTCAAATACTTATTTCAAAAACAAACCCTTAAAAAATCACCCTTTTTGTTATGTTTCACACAGAAAACCTGTTTGAATCCGAACCTTTTTGATCGTGCAGATATCGATAGTTTCTTACGATAGACCCCGTTCCCAAGTGGTTGGCAACTCTGTGCTTGAAAATATTTACACAAATTTAATGTTTTTTTAGATCTTTTAAAATTTTTTATTAAATTTGATACCAAAATCAAGCACACTTTCATATATACGTTGGGTGGTGGTGGTGTTGGTGGTGGTGGTGGGCGCGAAATAACGTAACATTCAAACATTTCCAGGCGCTGGAAGCTGACAACTCTGCCATTTGCCGCACTCTCTCACTCACTCCTACGCTTTGCCTCCTGGGTTTCAGCCATTTTGATTTGTTAGCCATTAAGCCTTGTTTACACTGCCCCCCACTCTGTATTGAATATATTTATCCATATAATTGTTCTTATTTATAATTTTTGAGTTTTGTTTTTTGTTAAGCAACTAACTCGTTGCTCTGTTTTAGGCATTCCATTCATCTGTTTCACCCCCGGTGTGTCTGTGTGTGAGAACAACAACAACAACACAACCGCCCTCTGCCACCACCGCCAACGACGTCTCGGTCTCTGCCACTGCCACGCTCGTGCTGCTAGTTCATTTCCACGCCAGACGTCGTACGCCGCAGTACTTTATGCGCTTCGTGTGTGTGTGCTCTGCCACTAAAATAATATTAAACAGAATATACAAATCTCGTCGTAGTCTGTCTGTGTGCTCTTTTTTGCAATTGATTTTTTTTTATGCAAAAATAACGGTTTAAATCGTAACGTATAAGCAGCAGCGCAGCAGCCCACAAAAAAAAAATCAAAAGAAAACGTAAGGAAATCAGTTCAAACTCCGGAGACTTGTGCAACAACAACAACAACAACAAACGCTAACAAAAATTTTGTTTGAATGTTTTTTTTTCGCGCGGCGCTGCATAATTGTGCAATTATATACATACCTGCATATGTACATGCATTTGTTTATGCATATATACTTTTTTTTTTCTCCCGCTATATTTGTTTGTGTGTGTGTGGTTGAATTTTTTTTTATATTAATAGGAAACAACAATATGCAATTCGGCACTAAAAACAACAAATAATTAAGCCAAAACGACGGCAGAGCAAGAAAAAAAAAAAAAAAGTTCAACAAACTCGTAAGAGAGGATCGACTATGTGTGGTGGGGAGGGAGGGAGAGACATATGTACATCTGTGATGGGGTAGCAGCAGCAGCAGGATTGCCAAACATAAATAGTAGTATTGTAGTGTAAAAAATCTACTGCTAATGCGACGCCGCCAGCTCTGTGTTTGTGTGTGTGAGCCTGTAATGTGTATCTGTAAACGCTGCCGCTGTTTGCAAGAAAGAGAGATAGAGAGGGAGAGAGAGAGCGAACTACCTAGCCAACGAGAGAGCGAACTAGCGAGTGGTAAAAAGGGCGCAGCTAATAAAGATGGGCGCGTGTCAAGATACAATAATGGCGATACCCAAGCAAAGGATGCCTTATTTTATTTTATTACAAATTCAACAAACCAATCAATAATAGAGCTAAAGCTAAGCAAATAATTTGCCCAAATTTTCAGAAAAATTTCTCTAAATAGCCATGATTACAGATTTTGCACAACTTAAAACTAAAACTATGGTTCCATACAAAAGGAATTTGATCAAAAATCGCCAAATTGTTTCCTAAGTTGGCCTATTTAGTCGATTTTTCATCAAAATTTGGCCAAATTATTTGCCTGTGGGACCTTAGCTTTAGATAATTCGATTTGATAATATTATATTATATTTGAATCTTGTAGATTTGTAAATTTCAATGACCAATTTCTCTTCCTTTACTCCTAAATCGCTTTAAATAAAATAAAAGAACAGTTAACAAATACAGTAGAAAGTTTTTCAGAAGTTCCTATTTTTACTAGTCTCCCAATTTAGTCCCAGAAATACTCCGCTTAGTAAGGAATATACCAACAGGCCTGTTCCCGTTTTCGATTTCGATCAAATCATGCGGAATCGCAATTGTTAAATCCTCTCGCTTCCAAAAACCGACTGTGTAATTCGAACTTTAACTTCAAAATCCATATTTCCTTCATTCGATCCTGTAGATGGCAAAAAGATTTGACCGAATTCTTAAATTCCTGACCAATTCCGTTCAATCGGATTCGGAAATGGGAACAGGCCTGCAAAACTTCTTCAGATCATCAAACAATCGGAATTGTTACATATATTCAGGCCTGATTACCGTTTCCGAATTCGATTGAACGGAATTGGTAAGAGCTTCGATATCCTGAAATGATTAAAGAATTCGGATGAATCTTTTTGTCATCAGAAGGATTTAATGAAAGTTAAAAGTTTTTCGAAGAAAAGACGACGAACACAGTGGTAAAAATATATTTACCAATTCCGATTCCGCATAATTTGATCGGAATTGAAAACGGAAACAGGTCTGATTGAGTTTTTCCATTAGCTTTGTTCCACAAAGTGTCACTTAAACAACAAATTCTCTAAAAAAAATGGAAAGAGCACAAATGCCAAATCTTTTAACTGTACATTTTTAGCTTGTTTTTGTCACGTTCGACATTGGAAAAGTTATTTATTATCAATGTGACGCAAATCAAAGATTTCAATCAATTTTTAACCAAAGCCGTTCAAAGTTTGTCACGTTCGACATTGGAAAAGCTTATTTGTTATCAATGTGACGCAAATCAAAGATTTCAATCAATTTTCAATCAAAGTCGTTCAAATTTTGTCACATTCGACATCTTTTGTGTAAAATTTTATGACTAAAAATAGTTTTTACTCATCAATGTTTCTTATGGGCCCCTTAAGAGCCGAGCTAATCTTCCTAAGATTCTTACATTATGTTCAAGTCGTTCAGGAAATAGTTATGGGTTATGTCCCAAATCCGTGAACCGGTATATAAGCTCCTAAACCCGGTTCAAAAGAAGTATAATTCATATCTAAATACTTTTTAGGCTTTGAACTTAAAATTTGGATTTTATGTTGGAAATAGAGAGTTGATTGTTTTCCCAATTCAAAATCCGTTCCCTTAGAGCCCGATCTTAGAAATTATTTACCTTGGAAATATTGGGTTATGCATTTATCTGTGTCAAGAACGATTCCAAAGCAGTTTGAACCAGATTAATTGTGGTAAGACGAAATCCAACACTTTTTCAATATTGTGAAAGAAACAAATAAACAGAATTCTGAGAACCCAAGCGACACCAGGTATATAGCTAGTTATTAAATAAACGTCAATTGCATGAATATAAACATAACATTTTACCACTTGATTCAGACTGGGAAAAAATGTCACGTTCGACAGGTCACGTATAGACAGAGATAAATATTTAGTCAAAAAAAAAGGGACAAAGATTTTTAAGTCAAATAAAATACATTTCAAAGAACGTTTTACCCTGTTTATACACAAAATAAATATCATGATAAATGCCATGAAAATTAATATTGAAATAGAGAAAAATTATACTTTATATTTGATTTAACGCTAATTAATTTTTGAATTTCTTTATATGCTCCAACAATCTAAGTTAATGTACAGTTTGGAATATATATATACGTTGACGAAAGCGGACTATCTGTTTTCCAGTTTAAAATCAATTTTGAGATTAAACCTTAACCGAAAATCCGTCAACTTTAACCCTCAAAAAACACTTTAAAATTTGTAACCGAAGCCCTAACAGTAACCGAAAAATTTTGTTTTCTTATAACCGTAACCCTATAACCTTTATTATCAGAACCGAAGCAGAATCAAATATACGGTTAGTGAGCAAGAAAGCTCTCTCCAGACTACAGCCTACAACTTTCATGCAATTCTGTGTTCACCGATTCACAAAACCATATGTTCGACTCACGTTTACTTAAAAACATGAGTGACTTCGGCCCATGGTAGCTATGGCTGGCTGGCTCTGGTCTAGACCTGGGCAAGCCAAATGGAGAGGACAGAAAAATATGCCCTTCTCTCTCTGACACTCAGTTATGCATGGCCACCTCTGAAGTAAATTTTATGTATGCTTAACAAACATTTCACATGCATACATTGCGCCGCACTATTGCTGATGGCCACAAAGAAAAGAGAACGAACGAGAAAGAGTGAGCGCAGCTAACCAAAATCTTTACCCTCCTCATCTTTCCATATACATATGTATGTGATATTACACTGGATGCTGGCTAGTTTAGCCGATCCAAAAATGTACGACTTCGGCTTAAATTTGGCATCAGCTAATTCTGATTTTTTCAGTAACCTTGCATTTTATCAGGATTCAATGTTAATTTGAAATCTAAAACAACTCAGAATTGACCAAAGTATAGTCTCACGAGATAGAACTAGAACCAAAAATTAATCTCTTACAAAATCTCCACAGAACTTATTAAATTGTTGGAGAACCATAATTTGATTGATTTATAAACAAACACACAAGTTGTCTTTTTTTTTTTATTTCCAGATCTTTTGAATTATCAGAAGTTTTGTTAGCAGCTACACAAATAACTGTTGAGCGTTTGTTTTCAGGAGTAGAATTTATAATGAAATCCCCCCTTTTGTCTGCATGAATTGTGTATATAACAAAAAACCCGAAACAGAATTAGGCTAACCGAATAACCTAACCATACCGTAACCGATATTTCACAACCGTAATATAACCGAAACCGGAAAAACGACGAAAATAATTCCGTGCTTAAACCGTTATTCGTTTCGGTTTTAATCTCTGGTTTAAATATATAAAGTTAGCATACTTTTAAGGGAATTTATCATGATATTTTTGGTGTGTATAAACAGGGTTTACTTCTCTATAAATTAGGCTTAGTTGGTCTTCCACCCAACTTTCTCCGCTGGATCAGATTATACCTTTCCAATCGGTCCCAACGTGTGCGTTTTAAGTCTGCTGTATCGCAAATCGTTCACGTTTCCTCTGGAGTCCCACAGGTTAGTCATCTCGGCCCATTGTTATTCAACCCGCAAGTTCTTTCCCATTCAACAGCCCTTATGTACGCTGATGATCTCAAGCTATGTGATCCAGTTGCTCCACTTCTATTACAAAGTGACTGAATCGTTTTCCCCTTAATATTGCTAAGTGCAATATTATGACTTTTCACACAGAACCAAGCCCTATCTCTTCGAATACACCATTAATGGTGAACCGTTACAACGCATATACAAGGTCGATGATTTGGGTATATTATTTGAATCCAATTTGAGCTTTAACAGTCACATTTCTGTGATTTATTAAGAGATGGTCCAAAGAGTTCAACGACCCCTACACCACCAAACTCCTTTACATCTCACTGGTGAGACCAAACCTGGAATATGGTTCTTGTCTCTGGTCCCCCCGCATTACCAAATTTACCAGAATCAAATCGAATCAGTTCAGAAACAGTTTCTGATTTTTGCCCTTCGTGTTAGATAGACCTTCCATCACTTAAATCCAGAAGAATCAGTCATGCTGTGGCTTTCATCCATAAACTACTGGCTGATGAAGTTGACTCCATTACTCTCCTAAGCCTTATTAATTTGTCAGTGCCACTAAGAGCTACTCGACACTATATACCCATCTACCTACCGCCCCCGCCTAACGAACTATGCTCATCGAGACCCCTTGCCTTATTTACAATGAGTACTATCACCTATTTTCTATAGATAGCTCTCTACTAGACATAAAGAACTGTTTAATGTCACTCCTCAACTAAAACCCTCATGTCATGGCTAGTGTGTACTCTGACCACTTATGCTGTGAGTTAGTAAATTAGTCCCACCGGGTCAGAGTTTGCTATTGGCTTAGTTTTAAATAACTCACTCTTAATATTCGTGTTTGACTGAACATTGTTAAACCAAAGACCAATATAATCTCTAAGATGCCGAACGCTCATACAATTGTTTTGCAATATGCAGCTCTCCGCTCACTCTCTGGCTTCTGGACAAAATTTCAAGAGAGCGAAAAGCCAGATGAAAAGCCAGGGGGAAAAAATCGTATGGCGTTACTCATCTTCATATTCTAATGTCTTTGGTTAAACTTACCTCTAAATAAATAAAGGGTAATTCATTCATAAGATATTAAAACTTTTTGAAGGTGTCACGAAAATCTTTTCCAACCCAAAACCAATTCTTGTTGTCACAGAAATCTCTTTCAGTTTCAAATCTCTGCTGTTTTGGTTAGAAGATTTAGCTAAATTCACAACCCAAACAATTTTAATAAACAAAATTGGTTGGAAATTGTTGGTGGAAGTGTAAACAACATTATTTTTTTGGATAAGTTGCATCAAATGGGTCCACCCTGTTTGTGTCTATCCTTCCAACTAGATTTTCAAAAAAGAAAATGTTATATCTTGAAATTCTGTGACACCGATGGATTTTTCCAACGTTTCGAGCAAACCAACCGAGGCTAAAATCGGTAGAGGGATTCTAGGACACCCCCGATAGTGTCAGGTTTTGCTTAACTTTGTCTTTATATAGCTGCCGTCGAAAACCACTTCTGTTTTGGTCACGAGCAACTTCGCACTACTTTAAGTTTAAATTAATTCTGATATATTGTCTAAATAAAATAATTTCCCCAATCGGTAAACCTGTATCGCACACACTCCCCTTCGGGTTAGAACTAATTAAAGGGCTTGCTAGGAGAGGATTATTTAGACATTTTTTCATTTCTAATCGTCGCGTCGTCACGGTCACGTTCGACAGAATGGAAATGCCCATATCCTTAAAAATTCTGGGAGTTATTCAACAATTCAACAAAATTTGATAGACAATAGGAGTCTACATTTCTACTTTGGTTGCTCTAGCTCTGTTAGTCTCTGAGATCTAGGTGTTTATACAGACAGACGGACAAGGCTATATCGACTTGGCTGCTGATGCTGATAAAGAACATATATACAGGTCTGTTCCCATTTCCGAGTGGATTTAAAAAGTAAAACGATTGTAATTCCGTATCGTTTTCATTTGATGTTCCCGTTTCCGAGTGAAATAGAAATCGATTTTCTTTTTAAAAGAAAGTTCGAATCGTTTTCGAACTATCAGGTCTGTTCCCGTTTTCGATTCCGATCAAATTATGCGGAATCGGATTTGTTAAATGTACTCGCTTCCAAAAACCGAATGTGTTATTCGGCTTTTAACTTCAAAATCCCAATAACCTTCAATAGACCCTCTGGATGGCAAAAAGATTCAACCGAATTCTTGAAGCGATTCTTAGAAATGGCAACTCTTACCAATTCCGAATAATCGGATTCGGAAACGGGAACAGTGGTGTATAATTCAGCTGAATGTGGTAACATGAACAAACTCTAATGCGGAATTAAGAACAGCTCAGTTTCATTTTGATCGTTTTTGCAATTTCTGGGGTACAACTTTGAAAAAATATTATTTTAAATCAAACTGAACTTTAAAATCTTCTCAATATATATGACTTATTAACATAATAATATTTGATAGTTAAAAAATGTAACCTTTGACATGAAAATTGTCAATTACTCAAAGCCAAAACTTTTAAAACCGAATAATTTGAACGTTTTTCGGAAACGGGAACAGCCAGCAATTTCGATTCCACATGATTTGATCGAAATGATACTTTATATGGTCGGAAATGATTCCTTTTTGCCTGATACATACTGAAGAATACCCTTCTAACTCTACGAGTAATGGCCAATCAGAACCAATTCTGTCAGGGTTTTCAAAATTTTGTTGTTGAAAAATGTTTTACATTGTTGTCTCGCACTCACACTCACGAGATCAAATCACGCGCTCATCTCTAACAGCTACTATCGATTTTCTCTGTGGCAGCAAAGAGCATTGTACGCGCAGCAGCTACAAACAAACCAACAACAAAACAACAACAACGATGGCAGCAGCAAACGAAATAGTAGTTAGATATTTTCTCAGTTAACCGACTGAAGAGGGGGCGTAATAATTGCAGCAAACAAAACGCCGGCTGTCATACATATGTGAGAGAGCATACATATGTACGTATGTAACTGGAGAAAATAAAAACAAAAAAACAAAAAAACGCGCGGAAATACAAATTAGAACAATTCACAAAAGTTGTTTCCAACAGAAAAAAACAACAACAACACCGGGCATAATTTTAATTCTGACAACAAGAACCACAAACTTATAGATACCAAACGCTCAACTATGTGTGTGTGTGTGTGTGTATGCACGGATACATATACACACCTATGTATTAGTATCTGTGTGCATACGGGAGAGTGTTGAAATATGCGCCAGCCTTTAGTTCATAACAAAAAAAATAATAATATACTTATTCATTGTATGTACATGTGTATAAACAATAGACATGAATTTAAAAAAAGGAGCGAGCGGGAGAGAGAGAGAGAGAGAGCGAGATCAGCCACCCTCGCCAACCCACCACAACCACCCAGCAAGCAGCATGGAAATCTCTGCAGAGACGCTGCACAGTGGTTGTCGTTGTGCGAAAAATATATGCAAAAATCAATTGGGGGAAAAAAAAATATTGAAAGATTTAGATTAAGATATTTAAAGACTCAAAAACAGGGTTGGGTAACTAAAAATTTAATTAGCCTTAAAAATTCTTTCATTACATAAAAATTGAATCATAGGTCATACCAAAAAATTGAACTAATTTCCGTTGCAATTTTTCATTAAATGAAATTTGTTGTAAAGGTAATTAAATTTGTTATAAAAAAATTAATTTAAAACTAACCAAAAAAAATTGATTTACATCAGTGGCCCCCATATCCATTCCGCATTTGTTGTTGTTTGACGCAAAAACAATAAAGCCGCGTATAAGAGCGACGCAATTCTTACGCCTTCATAAAGCTACAGCAAATTTATATGCTTTACTTTTACCCAATTCCCGCCTCCAATGGATAAGCGGTTAGTACCCCGCCCATAGAGGTCCAACTTAGAAAATCGGATTAATGGAAAACCACTCGATGGAATTTTGTAAGATTTTAAACATATTGACATGCTGACCAATAAAATGAGTCCTCAAGAGATGGAAACATGCATCGAAAAACCGCGATAGTAGGTACCACATTTGACAGCACCCATTATCGAGTTCATATAAACCATAAACTAGAGATCAAAATAGACCGAACTGCGTTTTTAGATTTACCATCGAAGCCTTAGCTCGCGGGCTATGGGTATCTTTGCACAAGCAATTGCCTCAGAACAACATTGACCACTTGGGTATCAAGGGCGTCCCGAAAATTATGCAAAAAATTCTATGAATAAAATTCGTCATTTGCACTAGAAAAAAGTAAAATTTTGTTTCAAAATGTCTTTGGTGGACAAACCGCGATACGTTAAGATGCCTTGAATTGAAGTATTTTAATGACATGATCTGTTTTTCTGCTGGTAATGAAGCACTCTACTAATAAGATTAATTTCATAATTTTAGTGAAGCTTGTTTTATTTAAATGGTCAATGTTGTTCTAAGGCAATTGCCAGTATAAAAATGCCTATAATCCGCGAACCAAGGCTTCGTTGGTAAAACTGAAAACGCAGTTCGGTCTATTTTAATGTCTAGTTTATTGCCTATATAGACTCGATAATGGGTGCTTTCAAATGTGGTACCCACTATCGCAGTTTTTCGATGCATGTTACCATGTCTGGAGGACTCATTTTATTGGTCAGCATCTCAATATGTTTAAAATCTTACAAAATTCTATCGAGTGGTTTTCCATTAACCTCTATGGGCGGGGTTCTAACCGCTTATCGATTGGAGGAGGGAATTTGGTATAACAATTGTGGTGATTCCCTTCATCTTTGGTAAATTTTCCAAAATATTAGCTCTTATCTTTATTTGACCAGCAACAGATGTTGTAACTGTGTGTTGCTAGTATAGATGTGGCCATTAAACGCGAACTTGACGTGCTCAAGAAAAACGGGGTATGAGGAGTTGCTACCTGATGCCTCTAGTTTCACAATTTATTGGTCCCAATCCCAGGCTATTTTGAGTGTTCCACAGTGTTATCAATTCCCTTATTAAAATGTAAATCGAAGACAATTCCGCTTCGGGTTGGTTTCGTTTTTGTGTTCTCAATTCTGAATAATTTTGCTCTTTTACTTTTTGCAAACCACCGGTCCAAGATTCATACGAAAGAAACCACAAATTCAAGCAAAACGATCGAAAATAAAACAGTCTTTCGACGACTTAAACAACAAAATTCTTTACAAATCATCACTAAAAATATTTAAATTTATCACAGAATTAAGAAAGATTCACTTTAGGTACATCTGGCAACTGTAAGAGTGCGTAATTTGCCAATTACTTTTCATGCCACGAACCAACCCATCAAGCATTACTTTCCAAAACCGAAAACTTGTTTGTTTTGATGTTGCAGGAACACAAATAAATTTCACTTTCATTACATATATTACGCTCTTTCGCAACAACAACAAAGTGCTAAATAAGCGTGGCTAAACACACACACACACAATGCCAAAATGAGCAAGTGTGTTTTGTCGGCCACTGCCGTAGACTGATGGACAAAGTATATACCATGATAGATAACCAAAGCAATAAATTTATGAAATATTTCTGCTTTCGTCAGTAAAAAGCTAATCAAATCGATTGTTTCAATGATTCTCAGTTTATTCAGTAATTTTGCAAGACTTTCCCCATTTATAAACCAAGGCTTGACCCATTCCACTTTCTTTTTACTTTACTTTCTTATTAAAACTGTGTCTTTTAAAAGTAATACAATATATCAGGCTGGCAAACCGCTTGGGAATTGGGGTTGGTTCGGTAAAGTGGTGCTTAGAGGCTCCAAACCACCAATTCGGTTCCGTTTCGTTTCAGTGGTCTACGCTTAGTATATTAGGCATTTCTCCAGCTAAAATGATTCATTTTGCATACCTTTTTCAAATATTTAAATACTTTAATTAAAGCCAGTCTTGAAAATAATAAAAAGGAAGCAAGATTAGCATAACAAAAGAAGAATTAATAATGGGTCCAGCCTCTAGACTTATTTATAAGCTCGAATATGCGATTAGGCATTGATCTTATCATGATTTGCAACTCAGAGTAGGATATTTTGGTTTATTCCTTGGTAACAACATCTTTTCGAAGCTCTTTAGTGGAGTTGAACTTTTGTCCGCCAGCATAAACACGATGTGCAAGGTTACCCCACATGTTTTTAATTGGATTCATGTCCGAAGAACTCGCAGGTCATACTAAATGCTGAATATTCTTTTCAGTAAACCACTCACGACTGGCCCTTGAAACGTAAATGGGGGCATTATCTTGCTGAAAGATGGTGTCCGGGTCTGGCTCTTGTCGTCTGTATTCCTGCCTCTCCAATCTTGCATATTGGGGTCCGATTGTGATAGCTGAAAGCGACCCAAAACAGCACAGAGCCCCACAGTTTCGGGAGGTTGAAATGCGTTCAGTCCCCTTAATATCGTGCCCTTAGTAACTAAAACCATCTGGCCCGTTCAATTTAACCTTTTTCTCATCTGAGAATAACACATTTTTCCACTCCTCCCTCCAATACATTTGACGTTTTGCAATATCCATTCTGATATGTTTATTAGATGCCGTCAATGCAGCTTTGGGATTCATTTTTTTAAGATAACAGGACGCATGAGTTCGAAAGGTTATTTAAACTAATAGGTTAAAGGTCTTAGTAGACTTTTTAAACCAAGAGTCGGATCAGGATACAATCTTTTAGTAAGATAATGCAAACTGACATACACTTGTCAAGGGCCCAGTCGTATAATTATATGACTTTTATATTAATTTTTTAGCTACCATTAGTATAATCACAACTTGGGGTTTTTCGTTAGCTTGCTTGTCTTTAGACTGGCGATGGATTAACGAAGGTTCAGTACACCTGTTAAACTGATGTGTTTTTTTTTATTTTACGCATATTACGGGGTCCCGGGATTTAGAAATCTGTAGAGATTTTGCCGACGGTTGATTTGTAAATCTCTCGAAATTCTTCTAAAATTTATTTTTATTAAATTATTGAAACCATTTATTTTTAATTAATTATTGGAACATTGATGTTCCATTTAATTTTTTTTGGGTTTGTTATTTTTTTTTTTTTTAAAACTGGGCTGAATCTCTTTTGCCAAAATATTTCCCCTATTTAGATGGGTTAATTTAATGAATAACTGAAATTTTTGATTGTGTTATATGTTTTATGATGCATTTTTAAATAGTAATTCAATTTTAAGTCGCATTCTCCATCAATATAATGCAAAATTTAAAAATTTGTTGGCGCCACACATGAGGTATTAGTTTCCATCCCTTAATCCGCTAGCTGTCAGAAAAAAGCTTTGCAAAATCTCCTAACAAAACAGTAGGGTTGAAACCAACCAAAAAAATTTCTGTGGCACCCCCAAAGGATTCGTTTAGTAGACAACACATATTTACATTATTAGTTTTAAAAGGTAGCCACTTCTGTTTACGAATACAAATTTGTGATTCGCTACGGTCTTAGAACCCATTTGCATCCACATATTATTATAACAAAATCA
>JAEIFU010002977.1:0-34830 GCA_018904235.1 Lordiphosa stackelbergi
TCAGTTACGTTATTGCTGAAAACAAAAAAGTTTTTCTCACTAAGACATTTTTCGAACCTATCTTTTGTGTGGCAGCTTTAATATAGTTGTCCGATTTTGATAAATCTCGGTGAAATTATGTGAAATCGAAAACTCATAACTAGGAGGGTTGGGAGCGATAGCATTGAGAAACAAAAGTTTTTCTCACTAAAACTACTTTTCAACCGATCGTTCTATTGCAGCTATATGCTATAGTCATCCGATCCGGCCGGTCCGACAAATGTTCAGCGTATTTATACAAAAGACTTTGTGCAAAGTTTGGTTGAGATAGCTTTAAAACTGACGGAGGAGAAGGAATAGCATAGAAACAGACGGACGATTAGACGGACAGACGGACATGGCTATATCAACTCAGCTCGTCATGCTGATCAAGAATATATAACGTGTTCGAAAATATGCATTACGACTGTCGAAAATGTAAGGCACTACAATCGCTGATTTACGTTAGAGAGATAGTAAACAAACAAAAAAAACAGACTGCGAACATTTTGCATTACAATTTTAAAATAATGTACGCATTCGTAATGGGAAGTTCGGCTCTGGCATACATCCTTAATACCTAGTAATGCAGGTTGTCGGCAGCCCGTTTACAAAGCGGCCATGCCCATGGCAAAGTAATGCAGATTGTATGGGAGTATTTCCTTTATACTGATGGCAAAGTAACGCAGGAGTAACCCATTTTGTAATGGCAATTTGGCCGCTCGGTCTATCTCTCCTTCTCTCTCTCTCTCTCTCTCTAAGATTGTGCGGCGTTGGTTGTGAAAGGGTGGGAGGGGGGTGGCGAAGGTTATTCACTTATTTGCTCATAGCTTGAGAACCGCTTATCCGATCTTTATCATTTCTTCGGCAAATTGATACATATTGCTAATGACTAACTATCTCTTAGTACAAATCATCTATCTACAAAACTGTGGAGATATGACGTTTTTTCAAACTTGCGGGGTGGGGGGGGCGTGGCAAAAATGATAAAAGCTTGATCTGCCTGCAAGTATAAGAAGCATTTGTCCCATACATGTCAAACCTCTATCTCTTACCATTTCTGAGATCTGTTTGTTCATACGGACGGACAGACGGACATGGCTATCAAGAATTTATATACTTCATAGGGTCGGAAATGATTCCTTCTCCCTGTTACATACTTTTGCACGAACTTAATATATTCTGTGTACTTTTGTAAATGTAAAATTGGCTATACAGCTCCTCCAACGGGGCCAAGCCAAGCTTTCTCAATGTCTTGGGCGTGTGTGCTTTAAAATTTTTCTCACAAGAGAAAGGACCTACAGTTTAACGCCGAATCCGAACGGCAAAGTTTGAAAATTTGCTTTTTCATGGCTAGATTACTTCACAGCTGGCGCCAATAGCTGATGAAGGTGATTGTATGTGTAAAAGCTATATTTCTAAAGAAAGAAAAAATCATTTATTATTAGATGTTCATAGGTGGGATGGAACCCACGACCTCCCGCCCAGCAGTCCAGCACACTAACCGCTGGGCCACAGAGTATAAAAATAGATAGATCTAATAAGATTGTTGTGGTGAACGAATGTGATGTGCAATCATGATGTCTAATTTTTGTAATTGTTATGGATGAAAAAAACATAAAATTTTTGGCTGTGACTTAAAATTAAAACGATAACTTTGACGCACCTAAAAATTTATACCTAAAAATTGATGTTTTATACAAAAATTTCAGCTTAAGCGAATTCATTTTTTTATGGAAGATATTTAATGCATGATTATTGTATGCTGGTAAATACGGCCAGTGGCGACAGTGAAGACGCGACATTCGCCAATCGCTTACAAAAGCAAGTATATTGTAAATTTCGGTGGCTGCCTTACTCAATCTTTCTTTAAGTTTGGTTAGCAAACCCCCTGCTTAGTTGCTTGATGGGTTCTAAAACACAGTGAAACAGCCGGTCATAATTGGGGGAACTCCCTCACATGATGGTGCTTTGTGTAGTGCAGGCAACAGAGTGCACTATCAGCAAGTATCGTCGTCTACCTCGACCGAGGTAGAAGCTTTGACTTGTTATCCATCGTGTAAGGAGCTACACAAAAAAATTACCAGCAGAGAGATAGGGTCAGAGTATAAATCAGGGCGCTCGAAAATGACAAAGTGGCTGCACGAAATCTTCAATTAGACCGCCAAGTCAACAGTCGAAGTCCGGCTCCCCTCCTTTCTGTATCACAGTAGCCCAGGGGGGAATAGACAGCAGCAATGTTGACACTGCCAATGTCTGCTGCCAATAAAATGGATTTACCTGGAGGTTGAGGCTCAACTTTATTAAAAATCATATGAAAATGAAAATGGATGAACTGCCTAAATTACCAATGAGGAGTACTAACACAAAATCTGAGCAATGTGTAATAGCAGATACATTACAAAGTCCGCACATGATATCAAATACAAATATATCCCCATAAAATGCATTTCCGTCCTTTGACTCATTCAATCCTGTCGTCTAATCCCCAATTGACGTAAGTACATAGTTTATGCTTCATTCGGATTACATTTCGTGCGAAACATTTCTCTCCCACTGATTCTATTGATCCGTTACGTTTGGTCTTATGAATCACTTTTTACTCAGTCTTCGTCATCCCATGCAATGTATGATCAATACTTTGTTCTGGCAAAATGCAGGCGCACCTAAAATACTAATTTAATATTTTCGTAAATATTTACGCAAATTAATTTGCATTGTCTTCGGACTTGTCTTTTCTTTGTTTTGCCAAGAATTCCACAAATCGACAGCTGGCAGCGTCAGACAATAAAGAAATCTATTAACGCTGCCGTCAGACATGGCGAAAAGTGGACCAGGGGCCCCAGTTGGTCTTGATGATGATGTCGTCACAGACAGAGTAGAAGCTGCCCACTTTCGTTTCGGGCTGTTTACGCAAATTCGCATGTCATGCGCTTAATTGTGCAGCAGGAGACGAGACGAGTTGAATCAATAGCAAATGGAACGACACAAATTGTTTCATTATCATTTCGCATTTTATGTCTCAATTTCTTTCCACGAATCACTTGGGCTACAATCTCATCTGGGGGATTTCTTGTTGGCCTCTCTAAAAATATCCTAAAATGCATTAGATGCCGCCAGACGTTCATCTGCTACAAATGAGTCTTCATAATTGAATTACATGGCCAGGGACAAGAGCGTAAAAATTTTAATTATACACCTCATAATCATTTGCCCAAAGAAGAAGTGGGAGTACCTAAGGCCTGAACTAGACGAAGAAAAAATGGAAAAGAAATGAACAGTTGATCAAATTTCGTGAATGAAATTAAACGTTGCGTATCCGTGTCGTGATTTGTTTCTGTTTGCAAGTGTGTGGGTTGGGATCAAGATCTGAGACACATTTTTAGATGCAAAATGAAAACTTATGCAGACAACTTTGCGGAAATGCTCTACGAGCTGCGTTAGAAAAAATACTCCATAATACCATAATAAATTATCAGTGATGTTGAAACAAAGTAACATAAAAATAGATCTTGCCAACAAATCCATGCTTACCAATACGACACATTACTAGATCTTCAGTTCCATGCATGAACATCAATTAACTTACATTAAACCTCGAAAATTTACTTCTTACGAATGAATGCTTGGGTACTTACGTTGTATATAGTCGAAACATACAAATTTGATTTTGCAGGCTGGACAATAAAATGGCATGTCACAGTAGCGAAATTTTAAGAATGAGTTGATGTACGTGTGTCCAAGGCCCAGTCTCACAGATCCGTAATGCCGTACAACAGATTCAGAATATTTTTTACTGTATTCCTGGTCAGTGTTTTATTGTTAGGCGCAAAAAAACATTGATTTTCTTTTAAATTCTTTATTTTATTTTTTTTTTATTAATATATATTTTGTACGGAGTTTTTTTTTTTATTTATTTATTATTTTTCGTCTGTTTCTATGCTATCTCCTCCGTCAGTTTTAAAGCTATCTCAACCAAACTTTGCACGAAGTCTTTTGGTATAAATACGCTTCCACATTTGTCGGAACCGGCCGGATCGGATGACTATAGCATATAGCTGCCATAGGAACGATCGGTTGAAAAAGTAGTTTTAGTGAGAAAAACTTTTTTGTTTTCAATGCTATCGCTCCCAACCCCCGTATTTATAAGTTTTCTATGCTTTCACATAATTTCAGCAAGTTTTTATGCAAATCGGCAACTATATAGTATAGCTGCCATACAAAAGATAGGTCTGAAAAAAAGTCTTAGTGAGAAAAACTTTTGTTTTCAATGCTATTGCTCCCAACCCCCGTATTTATAAGTTTTCTATGCTTTCATAATTTCAGCAAGTTTTTTGCAAATCGGGCAACTATATAGTATAGCTGCCATACAAAAGATAGGTCTGAAAAAAAGTCTTAGTGAGAAAAACTTTTTGTTTTCAATGCTATGCTCCCAACCCCCGTATTTATAAGTTTTTATGCTTTCACATAATTTCAGCAAGTTTTATGCAAATCGGGCAACTATATAGTATAGCTGCCATACAAAGATAGGTCTGAAAAAAAAGTCTTAGTGAGAAAACTTTTTTGTTTTCAATGCTATCGCTCCCAACCCCCGTATTTATAAGTTTTCTATGCTTTCACATAATTTCAGCAAGTTTTATGCAAATCGGGCAACCTATAGTATAGCTGCCATACAAAAATAGGTCTGAAAAAAAGTCTTAGTGAGAAAAACTTTTTTGTTTTCAATGCTATCGCTCCCAACCCCCGTATTTATAAGTTTTCTATGCTTTCACATAATTTCAGCAAGTTTTATGCAAATCGGGCAACTATATAGTATAGCTGCCATACAAAAGATAGGTCTGAAAAAAGTCTTAGTGAGAAAAACTTTTTGTTTTCAATGCTATCGCTCCCAACCCCCGTATTTATAAGTTTTCTATGCTTTCACATAATTTCAGCAAGTTTTATGCAAATCGGGCAACTATATAGTATAGCTGCCATACAAAAAGATAGGTCTGAAAAAAGTCTTAGTGAGAAAAACTTTTTTGTTTTCAATGCTATCGCTCCCAACCCTCGTATTTATAAGTTTTTTATGCTTTCGCATAATTTCAGCAAGTTTTATGCAAATCGGGCAACTATATAGTATAGCTGCCATACAAAAGATAGGTCTGAAAAAAGTCTTAGTAAGAAAAACTTTTGTTTTTTCAATGCTATCGCTCCTACCCCTGTAATTATAAGTTTTCTATGCTTTCACATAATTTCAGCAAGTTTTATGCAAATCGGACAACTATATAGTATAGCTGCCATACAAACCATAGGTCTGAAAAAAGTCTTAGTGAGAAAAACTTTTTTGTTTTCAATGCTATCGCTCCCAACCCCCGTATTTATAAGTTTATGCTCTCACATAATTTCAGCAAGTTTTATGCAAATCGGGCAACTATATAGTATAGCTGCCATAAAAAAGATAGGTCTGAAAAAAGTCTTAGTAAGAAAAACTTTTTCGTTTTCAATGCTATCGCTCCCACGTTGTACAGATCTATATTATATACTACCACACAATTTTGTCAAGTTTGATTTAAATCGGATGACTATAGCATATAGCTGCCATAGAAACGATCGGTCCAAAATGTAGTTCTAGTGAGAAAAACTTTTTTGATGAATATATCGTATTGCCATATAAAAAACTGGCAGCATATATCATGCCCAGGGGTATATAAACTTTAAAAAAAAAAAAAAATTTTTCAGCAAATTTCTTAATTTAAATAATTATTAAAAAATTTTAATTAAAATTTTTTAAAAAGATTATAACTTTTTAAAATTAAAAAATTAATATAATTTAATAATTTAAAAAAAATAATAATAAATATACTCTTTTAAAGCTTGGAAACCGTTACATGAAAATAATAATAATATTTATTTTTTAAGTTCGACAAAAAGGACTTCTAACATTCGTTATTAACTCTCAAGTTAAACCTAACAAGAAAAACTAATACAAAATAACTAATAACGACTCTACGCGATGGGATTTTTGCCCTCGACCAGCTATACCCCGATTCACAGACAATTGTAGTCAGAGAAAGTCTACCAAAAACTTTAATCATGTAGAGATAGAGAAGAGGAAAAAATCCAAAACCTAAATAGAAGCTAAGAAAAAATAATAATAGTAAAAAAAAAAAAATAATAAAACTAAAATAAATCAGATATACAAAAAAGAATTTAGAAGTATACAAAATCTAACTAAAAGTGACATTAAAAACTAATTGAAAAATAAAAAATTTATGAGTTAAACTTAAAATAAAATATCAAGAAATCTCTGACCCGGTGAGGAAGATTTTTAGCCAGTCCAGCAAGCTATGCCCCTACTCACAGCCTGGAGTGGTCAGAGATTTTCCCAAAGATAAATATAGAGAGATGTTTTAGAGAGAAGAGAGAGAGATCTGTTGAGAGCAGGTGATAGAGATCATTATAATTTTGACATAAGACTCGAAATAGATTGTGCTTTGCATAACACTGGCCAACAGCCATTTTGGTCAGCCTTATTGATAATAAATTCTGATTCAGTATTGTGCACTGATTCCAAAACTGGTCTCAGTTTTCTCCATCAGCTCTTGTTTTCAAGATATCACGGAAAAACCATTTTGCCTGTTTTTGGCTTTTTGAAAATTATGGAGGTTACAAACAATATCTCTGTATTTTGTGCTCTATGCGACAGTATATATACACAAATTTTTGCATATAAATGTTGTCGATGGACAAAGTTACAGGCGGTTAATACCGAAAAAATGAGTTAAATTTTCTCAGGATTACTAGATTGATACCCAAAATTAGTGTATTGGAAATATTAAAAGACTACTTGATCTAACATAGAACAATATTGTTTGTAGAAAATGTGCAATAACATTCTATCAGTACTAGACTAAAACAATTTGCCCCAAAATTCATATTTGCTTAATATCAAACTACCTCTCAAAACATTCAATTTTATGAATTGAGCTATTTGAAGCTCAATTCTAAAATTTTAATGTTTCTTATAGAGTTGTTTGAAGTAACATATAAGCATGTGTCACTCCCATTACTGATTTATTATTATTGTACATTTGCATAATAATTGTCCAGGACACATGACCTGGCACCACGTTGTCAATCTAATCTTTTTGCCACAAATTTAATTCAATCTGTGACTGCACATTGTCCTTCTCACACCTTTTTACTGTGGTATTTGTGGATAGTAGAACCACTGGGCTACATGCTAAAGTGGTTTTAATTAAAATTCAACCACCCCAAATGGCTGGTACACGGCGATTAAGTTTGAAAAATTTGCTATACTTTGATGAAAATTTCTCTTTGAAGGCCAATTTAGGCGCTTTTGGGTTTGCTGATGATGCTTCATTGATTTTTTTAGGCGACCTTAGTATGTATACTGTCGCATAGAGCTCATAAATACAGATATTGTTGCTCGGTGTAACCTCCATAATTTTTTTTTCAAAAGCCAAAAACAGCAAAATGGTATATCTTGAAAACAAGAGCTGACGGAGAAAAACCGAGACCAGTTTTGGAATCAGTGCACAAAACGGGGATCAGAAATTAATACAAATAGGGCTGGACCTCAAAAAGTGGTCATTTTGTTGGCCTGTGTAATCAGTTGTGCATCTAGGCAATATTAATGGAAAATAGTTTCTGGTTGGCCTAGAAGGAACGGAGAAGTTAAGGCGACCTAAAAGTTCAGAAAAATCTACATTACCGATAATTAGTTTATGAAGAAAAGAAACACCTAATACTGTTCTTCGGTTGGCTAACGAAGGAAGGTCAATAAGCAAGAGTCTGTTAGAGTACGATGGCAGACGAAGGTTAGGGTCCCAATTTAAGCCACATAGGGCAAAAAGCAAGAATTGCTTCTGAACAGATTCAATACGATCTATATGCGTTTTTATACTGCGGACACCTGACGGACGAGCAGTATTCAAGTACCGGACGGACTAGAGCTGTGTATAAAAGCTTTGTGGTATATGGATCATTAAACTCCTTCGACCAACGTTTAATGAATCCGAGTACACCATTTGCTCTATTAGCAATAGAAGAGATATGAGGATGAAACTCAATTTGGGGTCAAAAGGAATTCTAAGATCTACAGCTGTAGAAGTTCGTTCCAAGGGTTCATTGCCAATCGTATAGGTAGCCAGCGAAGGATTTGAAGCGATGGAAAGTCGTGAACATGCACTGGCGCACTTAAGGTGTAATCGATTAATCAGACACTCGAAAGTTTAAGTCATCTTGCAACTGATGGAGGATGATCATTAAAGATAAGAAAAGTTTTACATCGTAAATCGAGCATTAATTATGTGGGGAGACCGTTATTGTAACTGGCCGGGTTGCCTTGTGGCACACCAGAAGTGACAAGGACAGGCTTTGACGTATAAGAGCGAAGCAGAACTTTTTGAGTTCTATCTTTTAAATAGGACGAAATCCAAAGAAGAAAGGGGATGGAAATCCTAAACGATCAAGTTTAACGAGGAGAAGATCATGATTCACAGAATCAAATGCCTTACTGAAGTCGGTGTAGATGACATCAGTTTGTTTTTTTAAAAGGAATCCATCGTTAACCATTGAGGTAATTCAAGCAAATCGGTCGCAGTTGACCGACGCTTTGTAAATCCATGCTGGAAAGGTGTTAAGATCGATTTACAATAGTGCTGTAGGGAAGAGGTTAAAAAATGTTTGCCAGTTTTGCATCGGAATTGCTTTTTTGGGACACCCTAATATGCATTTGCTTGCACTTTTCCCATCTGACTATGACTATATTACTAAAAAAATAGCCAGATCCTATTTTAAAATTATCGGGAAAACCCGTTTAAATGGGTACAAGTGCTGCAGAAGCTCCTACATTGATTGGGCATTTTCAAATAAATCGACAGAAGATATTAGTACCAGGACTTCTGAGACCATAGTCACCATATTCGTATTTCAGTTAGTGTTAAGGTATTTTGTAGTCGGGGCACTCGACTGCAGCACTCTTACCTGTTTTTGAGTAGAAGAGTTGCTCCTCTAAGAACTATTTTCGTTCTTTTCAGACACATCAACTCGGCTGTTGACGCTGATCAAGAGTATATATACTTTAAAGGGTCAGAAATGTTTTGTCCCTTTGTTACATAAATTTCCATGACGTCATAATCCCCTTTTACCCTTTTTCAGTAGGAACAGGGTATACAAATTTTTAATAACACCTACTCGTTAGAATAAATCGATCTCAAAAATAAAACTTTTTATGTATATTCCCAATATCTATAATCTCAGAAATTTCATAAAGATCGAACAATAAATAGCGGAGTTATAAAAATATCACCTTCTGTCATATATTTGGAGTCATCATGCTGTGTGTGTGTGTAAAAACTTTGCATCGACTTTTCTTTAAGGAACACAAGTTTTGTCAGCATGCGCTGTCTGCTAACATAATGTTAATAAGCTATTGTTGATGTAAATGCTCTGTTGTTCAATATAAGTTGAATCTAAGCTGAATCAGCCCTGTATTGGAACTGCTGCTTCTCAAATCATGACTGCCATAGGACCCACTACTTAATGACTCTCGTTCAGCACTGGTATATCAAAGTTGGGCAAAGTTGGGTTAGGCTTTCGTTTTTTATTAAGAATCCCTTACATAGGAAAAGCACACGGTGATTTTTTGAAGAAAACTCAACAGAAGAAAATACCAAAAGTACCATTGAAGCTCGGATTGAGAATCTGTTCAGCACCTATATTAATATATCATTTACTATAACCGTTAACGAAATCGTTTGTTTTTGTAGATGGCTTTAGATGGCCGACCGTTGATAACACTAGTTTACAAAAATAAAAAATTAAATGACCCATTTCACTTGAAATATTTTTGTAGTGTAGTTTAGAATGGTCGATCTCAAAAATCAATTTCAGAAAAAATTTTCCATGGTTCCGTTTTTGAAATATGATAATTTCATTGTAGAGCCATATCTGCTTCCTAATTGACAGAAAAGTAAAAAAATAACACAATTGCAAAAATGCTATGTTTCTTTAACCCGCCTACAAACGCAAATATAAAATTAGTAGACAAAGGTATTGGTGAGGAAAATCGTGTAACAAGATAATATATGGATCAAGTGAGTAGAGGAAATAACATTCAATTTTGGGTATATTGTAGGGTTGGCGGCAATATTATCGATATAGTCGATCCGAGGAGTGGGATATGGTCGGCCGACATATTTAGTTCCGCCTGCAGTCACAATATTGCGGGCAGACCCGATGTGCAAAAGTTGTAGGACCATGGCAGCTCAGCAAACGTAAAGGCCCATTATTAACAGAGAGGCTTCAGTGCAGCTCAGGAAAAACATGATGGCAGCACGACGACATCGACAAACTGCGCATCGCCTATCAGTCGTGGCTCCGAACAGAATTATACACTATAAAAAATGTGGTTTCAGACACCAGAAGCCGAATGACCGATGAGGCACCTAACTCTACGCGTCGACCCTTAAATTCTGGCTAACGGTTATTGGTAATATCAGAAGTTTTAAAATTTCAATTATTTAACTCAATAGTTTTTATGCTTTTAGTTTGAATGCTCTAGTAAAAAGATGATAAATCAAAAAAGTAAACAATGCTTTCGTTCCATAAATTTCAATTTTCGAACAATTTTTCAGAACTTCGTATGTTATATATGAAATAAAAAATAAATATGTTTCATAATTTAGTAAATATACATTAAATCTATATTTTTGCGCAGTCCGATTGTATTTAGCGCTCAAATGACGCCTCAATTTTGACCTGTTCATTGCTAAAATCCGGGCTTTTATTGAAATTATCAAAATATCGATCTTTTGACGGCAAAATATGTTTATAGCGAAATAGTACTTTTCAATATCGCCAGAATAAAAATTTAAATCAAGAACCGAACGAAAGTCGAAGCAAACGAAATTTATTTTGGAATAATCATGAAAATACCACATATTTTTGCACTAAATTGCTCACAGCTCCTATGTTTTGTTAATAAATTTCGATGATCGTTATCTGGTTTTCTTCACAGGGAGTGCGATTCTTGAGTAAGAAAAATAAAAATAATTTTTTTGAATTTTTATATTTTTAGGCGTTTAAAAATAAAATTTCTTGCATTTTTGAGTAAAAATTGAATTTTTGAAATGTTTTGGTTTATTAAATCCAAACTGCTAAGCCGATTTAAAAACAATTGTTCTACGCAATTGCTCGCAGTTTAATTGCCTTTCGATTCATATCTTGCTTAACTCTATCTGACAATTGGGAAGTCAGATATGGATTAAAATATCAGAGCACATACCGAAAAAGTGAAAAAAATTTATATTTAAACAGGAGCCCGAGAATTTTTTTTTTGAAATCGATTTTTAAGATCACCATTCCAAACTACACCCAAAAAAATTTTAGTAGACATGGGTCTTTTGGCTTGTAAACTAGTTGTAATTACGCTGAATTTTTTAGTGTAGTTTGGAATGGTGATCTCAAAATCGATTTCACCTCGTAAACTCCGTTTTCGAGAAATGATTGATTTTTTCAATTTGTGAGTAGCTTAAGTACCATATCTCACTTCTTAATTGTCTGATATAGTCAAATATAAATCGAAGGTAATCGAACTGCCATTAATTGGCGTAGAATAATTTTATTTACATACAGATTACATATTTAAAATCAATTTTTGCTAATACATTTATTTTTGAACACATGAAAAATATAAAAAAAATACAAAAATTATCTATATTTTTTACTAAAGAATCGCACTTCTACAAGAAATACCAGATAACGATTCTCAAAATCTATAAGCAAACACAGGAGCTGTGGGCAATTTAGTACAAAAATGTGGTATTTTCGTGATTATTCAAAAATAAATTTCCGTTTGTTGCTTTTGTTCCGGTTTTAATTATAATTTTTGTTCTGTCTTTTTGCTAACTTCATAAATACAAAATAAGAAGAAAATACAAGTTTATTTTTGTGAACTCATCAAATACTCAAATTTGTAAGTAACTTCTCTCTTATTTGTTTTATAACTTCAAAAATTCATAACTTTTAAACCATAAAAAGTCTCCGTCTTTTTGAATTTATAAAATTTAAGTTATTTTAGGGCAGTAAATTGTTTATCCTTAGAAGCTATATTATGGTGGTTAACACTTAGAAAAAATTATAAATAATTTTAGCAACAATTACTTAATATTATTAAATAATTTAAAAATCTATAAAATTATAATTTGAGTAGATACAGTTAAATACTTTACCAATATCAATTTGAGACCTGTCAAATAAAAACGAAAACTGAGATATCGTGTTTTTAAAAAACCCTTTTTCCATTTTTTTTTCGTTTTGACGATTTTTTGAAATTGTTTATAAAATTAACAAAAATTTTTGTGCAAAACCGCAAATTAAGTTTTGATGGGCATGTCGAGATCTAATTTAGTTTTTTATTAAAATGAAAAATAAAAATTTTTTAACTGTTCGGTTTATAAAAAGAATGACCCATGCTTGTTAAGGAATCGAAAAGTAAAATGTACCAAATAAAAACAAATAATCCTAACCGAAGCCGACTGATCATTGATGTCAATAGTTTCTTAGTCTGACTTCAAGTACTATCGGAAAGATAGTTAAGTCTAACGACTAAACCCAAGGAAGTAATGGTTTGTCCACGACTTATCCATTTTGTCATGTGGTAAAAAAGATTATTTGTTTTCATTTAGCAGCAGCTGAATTCATCATTTCTCATCGTCTATATAATAATAATTCAAATAAAATAAGCCAACCATAATTCTAGTCTGGGTATCTATTGAATCATGTATTACATATATGTTTATATACACATACACACTTAAATCTCTCTTCTGGTGTCATCTCTGGGCTAGACCACTGCATCAAGTGTGTGTATCTTTGTCCCCTCGAGAGTTTCTTATTACAAGTGGCAGTCAAAGCGAAATAAATCAAAAGTTTGAAAAAAAGCCGATGCTAAGTGCAAAGCGTTACAAGATCACTTATCATCATTATCAAGCAACACGAGTGCTAGAAAGGGACAGTGGAGTGGAAAAGACAGGGGGACCAACGATAGCGTAATGTCATGCGCCACTGATCCTCTGGGGGTATCCCAATTGACATTTAACATCAGCTGTGGTTAGCTGCAATGGAATCATACAGCATACCCAGGCTCGTTACATAAGTTACATAAGCAATTTTACACTGTCTGACTTGAATGTTTTAGAGCAACTGCGCAGAAGATTCCCACTCCTCTAACAGGGCGATAAATATGTGTACAAAAGACACGCGCTCCACAGGGGAGCAGGGGACCAGGGAACAGGGGATGTGGCACGGGGATCATGATGGAGGCTGCAGCAGCTTGTCTCTTTTAGGTTCGACTCTTTTCACGGAAGACTAAGTTGCCATTGTCTATTTTTAGTCATGTGCTCAGTGCGCGTTTCCATTAAGAAAATATTTAAACATTCGTTATTGCCCTAAAGGCGAGGCAAACTGACTGACTGGCTCTGACGGAGTATGGACACCAACCTGAAAATGAAATCTGTTGAGCAGATGACTTGCGGCCACTGATTTTAAAGGAAGGGCATTTAATGCATTTCCAAACACCTTTCAAAGGTACTTATAAATAACACTTGGTTGCGAGTTTCGGCCATGGGTTAACATTCCACATTTGATGTCACACCAAATGTGATCGTAAAACGAAGATCATAAAAGTGTTAGTCGATTTTGATTGCCCCTTATGGCCTCTCTACAACGCTTGCAGGTAGTGAACATCGTCTTCGCACTTCACACAACTCCACCTTTGAGTGCTTTCACTTCTGATCGCATCCCCGAGGTCTTTTGTTTTTGGCATTTCCGTTCTATTTCAATATGGACAGCACGTTCCCAAATCGTTTGAATTTTAATTAACTTATCGCCCAGGCGCATCCTACTTTTCGCAAGTTGTTTTCCTTTGCGGCCACTCGAAGCCCTCGTCTCAGTTTTTCAGGACACTCCACTTCCGGCTGAGATCGCCGCGTGGGCGAAACTCTACCAAAATTTTATTGATTTTTCTAGACTAAAAATAACACGTAGGGACATACACTTTAATGAGGCGAGTTTTAAAGCAGGCAACTAAGTCAGCCCCTTTTATTGTTAGTTTGCTGTAAAAATAACTCGAGAAATTCAAGGAACATCAAGTAAGTTTTGTGTGGTTATGATAAATGCTTTTGTAAACATTTCCGTGAAATGAGTTGAGCACCTGCAACAAACAGGCATGAATATTTTCATATTAAGTTTTGTTTAGAAATATGTGAATAATAATAATCACAATGCGTTCTGCCTCTCTGTCTGTCCCTCTGCCGCTGGCTATAGCTTCGGGCAAGCGCCCCCTCCTAGAATGCGTGCCCCTTCCTCTGGGGTTAAATCATAAAAAGACGAAAATAATAAACAAAATTTTGAATTGAACGTGAAGGAAAACTCGTAGCGCGCATAAAATGACTCAAAATGCCTAGGGGGAGGAATAGAAAAAACATTTTGGACTACGCGGAATTCTAATGAAAATATCTCAGTAAATAGGACACACGCCCGTAAAGAGGGGAGCAAAGTCAAGACATAAATAAAGCATTTGTTTTCACTAATATTCCTGCAAACAAATGTTGCAAGCCTATCACATAAATATACAAAAGACTTGCAAGTCAAGTTGATGAAGGAGGAGGAGGAAGGGGCGGGTGTCGGTGGGAAAGGTCTAGTAGCAATCGATAGATGTTCAAACAATTGCCGGCAAATCAATATATAAAATAAAAAAATTCACAATTACGTCTATCCATTTCCGGTTGCATGGCATAAGACCACGGGTTTTCCATTGGTGAGCGAGATTGTGTAAGTGCTTTATATGGCAACCCATGAAGGGATTGATTGCTTTCTAATAGGTTGTTAAAGTTGATTTTGAAATACCTTTAAAACGGTTGTTGTGGCGTGCGCAGGCAAAAATATGCCAAATATGATACTGAACAGAATACATTTTTAAGCCACCCGAGAGAAAGGACCTAAAAAGTTTAGGAAGCTTTTTCATGGCTGAATTACTTCACAGCTGGCATACTAGATGAGTGAAATTGACCGCATGTGTAAATGCTATTGCTAGATGGTTCGAAGCGAGTTGAACCCACGCCTCTCGTACAGCAAGCCATCGAGATTCTATTCAAAATCTCTTATTTGCTTTTGGTGATTTAGAAATCGCACTCATTTACGAGAAGGTGTCACGGAAATCTTCTCCAGCTAAATTCCAACCCTAGACCAATTCTCGGTGTCATAGATATCTCTTTCAGAACGGTTTCAAATTATAAAAATTCACCACATATATAACACAGTGCGACAAACTTTAACTTAATACTATCAAGCTTCACTATGCGGAATCAATAGTGTTACTCGAACTGAGTAAATCCCTATCAGCGTTTGGTGACTAGATTGGTAGCACTTTTTATACTCCATACCAGGAGGCGCCCTTACCCGATTTCCGCAAGACACGCATGTGTGGTTGTGGTTCGCAAAAGATTTCGCGTATTGGTTTATGTATGCGTGCTCTTGGAACTTTCGTCCTTCCTTTTTTTTTTTTTTTATTGGTATAGGGAAGCATTAAAAGCCAAAAAGTGTGGGACTCGGAATTCCTCACCTACTAAAACCACCCCTACTCTCCCGTTCCCTCTTGCGGAACTACCGCTAAGTATTACTTCACAAGGGAGATGGCACGAAGGCCTCCACTAGATTCCTATAGGGGTTGAAGTCGAATGCGCTGTCGTTCAGCGCGACGCGAGATTTCAGTACCTCAGCAGCCATGGTGCATATAGCATTCCAATGTTTGCGACTAAAGTAGGATGTCCATCAAGTCAGTGACTGTGAATTGGCCTCCCAATACCTGAGCTTAGCTCTTCCCGTTCGGTAAGCCTGTATCTCGGACAGACAAAAATTATATGTTCTGCGTCTTCTATAGTCCGCGTACAGTGTGTACAAAACGGATCTGTCTCATGCTTAAATCTATAAAGATAGGATTTGAAGCATCCATGTCAGTCAGTAGCTGTGATAGACTGTTAAAAAGTCAGTTGTCCGTGCATCTGCCACCCACGCCGTTAAGTCCGCAATCGTCCTTCCCTTACATCATCATATGTGCCTCTCTCCGATGTCTCTCGCCAACTCGAATGCAACAACAAATTGCTTATGCGTACGGCCATGATACAACTAATAAGGTACGGCACCCGCTGACTGCGGCCTCGTTTTCGAGAGGCCACATAATTTTAGTATAAGGTAGACATTTGCCATAAAGGTCGTACCTGCGCTTGACATTTTTGCGCGCTTGGTGGTTTTGGTTTGATGTTGCTTCGTGCCGAAAATATGTATTCATATTTAGTGCATGGTGCGTGCCATTGTTGTGTTCTTGGAAATAAAATGCTTACATGCCTTAAGCATCACAACAGAATATGTATGCATATGTACGTATGTACATAAATTTGTTTATTGCTCCCACTTATTTTATATTTAGCCTCCCTCTTTTTCGCCCTCTAACCAAAACCCCTTGGGCCACATTTTTAACTGAATACCATACCTTCTATAATTGTATCATGCGTACAGTTCAACCCTTTTCTCGCTCGAATTTTTTACTTTTTCTGATTTCGTGTTTTATAGTTTTGTCATATTTAATGCATTTGTATTGTGCTTTGCTGTAAGCTGATTACCCCTGCTCTACATATGCCGAATGTACATAAGTATATTAAGGGAGAAGGAATCATTTCCGACCCTATAAAGTATATGTGCTCTTGATCAGCATTAACAATCGAGTCGATAAAGCCATGTTCGTTCGTCTGTCTATATGTCCGTGCGTCCGTCTCTCTATCCGTCCGTCCGTCTGTATGAACAAACAACAGAGATGGTAAAGATAGAGGTTTGTCATGTATGGGACAAACGCTTCTTATACTTGCAGGCAGATCAAGTTTATTTTCAATTTTTGCCACGCCCCCTACAGCCCCCGCAATTTTGGAAAAACGTCATGTCTCTCACAGTTTTGTAGATAGATCATTCGTACCTTCTAAAATTATTTCGCCATTGGCAATATGTATCGATTTGCCTAAGAAATAATAAAGATCGGATGAGCGGTTCTCAAGTTATGAGCAAATAAGTGAATCACCCCCGCCACCCCCCTTCCACCGCGCACAATCAACGCCGCACAATCTTAGAAGGGGGTCAATACTAAACCATTGAGTGGACTGAATAAAGTGTAGTAGAGCTGGGATCTCTTTCTCGGACATCTCCGAGAGATTGGTAAAGAAGGGTTGACCTAGGATCCTAAGTCTCCTCCTACTCAGAGCGGGTCAGTGGCACAGAAGGTGTTGTACCGTTTCCTCCCTCTTCTTCATATCTACAACTCTCCACAGAAGTCATGGTCGCTACGCCTAGGCGTGCTGCGGTGTCTGCCAATGAGACAGTGAACCTTTACGGCTCCTACCAGAAGAGTTATGTGTTCCCTTCTGTACCGCAAAAGTGTGTGAGTGCTTTTAGGTTGAATGTTGACGTAGTCTTGCTACTGAACACGAGAAAAGGTTTTCTACCTGTCATTAGCAAGGCGTAGAATTTCGGTTTTTATATGGAGCTTGTAGGTAGCTATAGGCATCTCTATCGTGCTCTTCTCCGAAAGGAGCTCGATGGTTGTGCCTAGTCTGGCCAGTTTGTCCGCAGGCTCATTTCCATCTATGTTTCGATGTCCAGGCACCTATATTAGATGAATACTGAAGAGTCGGCCAATCTCGTTAAGGGATAAGCGACATTCAGTTAGCGTTTTAGAGTTATTTGTGTGTGAGTCAAGTGCTTTCGGGCTGCTTGACTATCCAAGTAGATAAATAGGTTTCCTTCTTTGGCCGTAAGTGTGCTAAGGAATAAGGCAGCTTCCTGGATGGCTACCACCTCTGCTTGGCACTCTTTTCCAGTGGTCAGGAAGGCGGAACGATAGGTTTAGGTCTTGGTTGGGGGAGAAAAACCCCCTCTTCCTACTTTTTCGTCGAGCTCAATTTATAGTCTTTTCAAAATACAGATTTTATAGTTTTTTTAACCCAAAAAAAAATAAGTAGATAACAATAATACATTTAGCTATGTCTTGTTGCCCGTCAGCTTTTCTTTAGAAAATTTCACATGTTAAATAGAATAAAATATAGGATTAATCAGAAATATTCAGCTATAGACAGAAGACTCTTTTAAAAATTGGTACAGCGTGTTCCAGTTGTGTCCGTTTAGAATTGAGATCAACTGCTGAAGGTTTAGTTTTCCAAGACGCCAATGGGCAATCCAGTTTTCCTGCAGGATTGGACAGATTGCGATAAAATGGGTCGTGTATTGCTGTAGAGATTGCACAGGGAACATACGCTGGGTGTATTTCTTTATGATCTATCATTGAGATGGAGCAATTCTCAGCGTGTGCACGGAAAAAGAAGGAAATAAGTGATACGCTGTATTTGTCGTTGAAGTAATTATTTAACCTCAAAGATAGATTCAGGTGTTTATATGTATAACATCCTGCTAGAGCTGTTGTAGGCTTGGTCAATAAAATTTGCACGATTTCTACAGTCAATCCTCTCTAGTAAGTTGATGTGAGATTTTTTCCAGGAAGCTTTATCGCATAGGTCAATCTGCAGATTGTGTTCCTCAGCTAAAGCGCGCCAAACGGCAAAGCAGTGAGATCGACGTTCCAATATAAATTTTGCCGTAGTGTATACCAGGCGACTTTCGGGAAGGTCAAACGTCTTTCTCATGTATCCAAAATGTGAGCCCAGAGTATACGTAAAAAGCGATGGCGAATTACATTGGTAGACGAAAGACTTTTTTGATGAAATATCTTTGAGTCTTTCTATTTCCTCGTATGTCCTGAATCCCCACATCAGAAACCATAACACATAATTGAACGGGCAGTGGCTTCAAACATTCGGTATTTGACACTATGTGGCACGTGCTGTTTATCCAGAGCGTATTCCATGTACTATTAAAGAGCTTTTATAGAGTCTCTAATTTTTGCCTCCATGTGTGAGTTCAGCGACATGTTGGGGGACAGAGGAATTCCCATATATTTGAAGGAGATAACCCGTTCGATTATTTCTTTTAGCTTTTAGAGCGTTTTGCTTTTTTTATTTCTCAAAAGTGGTGCTCAATCCATGAATAAAGAAAAAATGATTTTCTGACGGTTTTTTTTTATTTAATTCTGTACAACAAGTTGCGATCATATTAGCGTAAATATTTTATTTAAAAGAAAACAATTAATAATAAAATGAAATAAATTAACATAAAATAATATTTTTGCAGCCGGAGCACTCGACTGCAACACTCTTTCTTGTTAAATTTTGCATTTGATTTTTATAGAGTACGACTTAAATTTGAACTTTAATTGAAAAATGCATCATGAAACAAACTTAAAACCAAGAAAATTAGATAAATTTTCTTCGCGAGAAGACGCAACGCTATTTGAGGATAAGGACAATGTTGGACACCAGTCTTCTAACTAGATTTTGGTAAATAAGGAAATGAAATCTCTTGAAGCTCTGTGACACCGACGAGAGTTTTGCAAACCAACCGATGCCGAAAATAGCGACCACCGCAGCACTTTGACAGAAAGTATTAATCGCGTATCATTAGTCGGAAATAACTTGGTTCAATCACCTGAGTCAAAGGAACTGTGAAAACGATAGACCTTAAAGAGAGATTTCCATATTTAGGAAGGAGTGAATATATGAAGTTAAGATGGTCGTGAAATAATCATTTTCAACAGTGTATTCTTTTCATAAAGAAAACCCACAAACTGTTGGTAAATTTTCTGCCTCTTTTGAAGGATGAAATCAAAGAAAACCCTTTATCCCCAAAAAAATGTTCTGTTTCATCACCACAATGCACTAGGTCAATCACCGTTTGGAGACCCGTCTTAGACCAGAAATTCAGTAAAAATTTAGATCATTATATTTAAAGGATTTGATTCTGCATTTCCAACTGAATTAATTCTAATGGCCTCTTTTGACATTCTTGTTGGAGTGCTCAAACGGTTTTCTTTTTACTCTTCCAAATAAGCACATTCTTTAATTAATTTGTAGTCCATCTGAAGGTGAATCACTATTGCAATGCACGCCAAACTGACCTTACAGAACAACAGTCGACAGAGAAACAGACCATCAAAATAATTAACCTGTCAACGCCATAGAACAATCAGCGAGTACAGCAAATGGCGCCCTCGAAGAAATTTAGTGGCTGAAGAAGGGGTAGAAATTGCTGTCGTTGCTCCACTTTATTCTAACTAGGCGAGGCAGTTAGGTAGGCGTTGTGTGCCTACAGATTTACGGCACACCCGAACCCAATTGCAATCCTCAGCCCAGTGCACCACGTGGAGCGTGGAGGCGAAGACAACAACTTGACATTTATGTGCAGGCAAATGCATTTCTACAAGTACGAGTGCATTTCAAGATCATTTGAGTCCACACACACACACACACACTTGCCCCTAGAGAGGCACACTCAAAAGATCAACCCTCGCTCGACGACTCTCGTTGCTCTTCCATTTATGGACTACGAAATGTGCAATTTCTCTGAGGTCGCGACTGACTTTTTACGAGTTTTCCATAGGTCCCAAATGTGCACTGCATCTGTCTTGGCCCAGTCCCAGTCCACTTAGGAATTCCGCAGACAGACCACATGGAGTCGCTCTGGAGTCACTTTTTTGCCACTTCAGTTTTTAGTCTTTGGCAAAAGTGAAAATGTATTCGCTTAATTGTCCTCAGAGTGCGAGTGGGAACGCAGTGCGCTTTCAGAATGTGCTGGAAAATGTTTAATATACATACCTCAGATGTTGGCCTTTGATGCTTCCCAACAGTTCCTGTATTTCCCTTAATGTGTCGTTATTGTTGATGGCTTTTATTATGGTTTTCTATTTTGGTCCGGCCCTCGAGCATTGATGACAATTTCTTCTTGTTTACAACTGGAGTCAGGGCAGCATGGCGAATTTTTGTTAGACAATAGGAATACAAAAGGAAGATGGACAACATTTTAAACTATTTTTGAAGCGGGTTAATTGTTGAAGAGTAATTTAATTAAGCTATTGTTAAATTAGAGCCATGGTTCTAACTCAATTGACCCTTTTAAATGTTTTTTAACTTATACGCATTAAAGATTGTTAAAAGGTAATATGAAGGCAGATCGAACATTTTCTCTCCTATTCGATTCGTTATAGTCACATTCTTATGTCTGTCTGTATGATCGCGCCAGTTTCAGAGACTCTAGGAGATCGAGCCAAAAAAAAAACCTAGCTCAGACTTGGATAGGGAAGCCGGATTGGATAACACTAGACAGAAGATTCAGTTCATAGAATGTGTGGTGGTGATTCCAGATGATGTTTGTGTTCTGAACACTAGATTTTTGATCTATAAAGTTGCTTATTATGCCTGTTTTGACCCGTTAAAGGTGAGTTTTATGGGGAACCCGTACTTTTGATTTGGCTCTCTTTGATATTATCGAAAAATAGTTTTCTTAAATTTTAACTAAACTTTTCAATATAATGAAATGTGTGACATGTGTTTGAAATAATAAAATTGTCTACTGTGTGCAAATGGAGTAGTTGAAGATTTTTCCTTGGAATTCAATACAAATGACTTGCCTAGTGTTTCGATGTAGGCATGGAAATGTTCTCCTTTGATACTTATGTATTCTTGTGGTACATCTTCACATAAAATAATTTTAGAAAAGTTTGGGATAATGTATAAGATGATTTTCTGAAAGGTTCAATCAAATATGTAGGTTTCCCAGAATCTCTCTCCAAAAAATGGTCTAAATGGTTTTTAAATAAATTTAAGCTCAAATTACTAAAAATAAAACATGATGGACCATTTCCCCTTATGTTTTTAAAAAAGAGAGTAAGTTAAAGTCGGCTCTTGGTACGAACAAGTCGGACCAAAGATTATAATGTTGCATACTTTTCGGATGTTCACCCTAAGGAACGCAGGAACACTGTTTAATTTGTTTTTCATGAGTAACGGGTATATCGAAATGTCCTATTAGCGACATTTAACTATGTTTTCCTTACAAACAAGGAGGATTGAGATGAAAAAATATGGTAATACAAGTTATAGTTTAAACAAACTCTTCGGAAGGGTTCTTGATGAGCGTAGTTTGTTAGGTAAGGATGTAGATAAATAGGATAAAAGTTTCAAGTAAAGCGTTGTGGGACTGCAAGACTTATATTAGATAACAAAGCGATGGAGTCGATATCTTTTGACGAAGTTTATGAATAAAAAGAAGGCAGGCTATGGCAAACTGTCCTCGGCGGAAGATGAATGGAGTAATCCCATTTTTAAGCCTCGAAGAGCAAAATTAAGAACTGTTTTTGAACCGATTCCAGTTGATCTTGATATGTTGGAAATAAGGAGACCATACGCACGACATTTTCAAGTATTGGTCTAACTAGTGAGACATAGAGTTGCTTAGTGACGTAGGAGTCATTAAATTCCTTCGACCATCGTTTAACAAATCCCAGAACTCCCATTGCCTTGCTTGAGATGACTGATGTATGACTATTGAAACATAACTTGGGAACAAATTGTATGTATACCCAAATCATCAACTTTATGGATACATTCCAAAGGGATGGAATCAATCCTATAATCAAATTCAAATGGTAGATTACGACTAACAGTCGTGTATTAACCGAGCACCAGGTGTGAAAAGAGTGTTTAAATCAGATTGCAGGAGTAGAGGAGACGTAGGGTCCTTATACGGCAAACAAAGTTTGAGGTCATCGGCATACTTCAGTGCCTGCGAATGGGACAAGACCTATGGGATATCATTAATGAAAAGGTTAAATAGTAAGGGCCTAAATGAATACCGTGGGGGACCCCAGATAGTACATAAATGGTGCTGGATAGTGCTGATTTGAAACGAACTCGTTGAGATCTATCTCTTAAGTAAGACTTTATCCAGTTGAGGAGGATTGGTGGGAAGCCGAGCAGACTCAATTTATGTACTAAGAGCTCGTGATTGACTGAGTCAAAAGCCTTACTGAAATCAGTATAAACTACATCAGATAGAATATTACCGAACGACAATAATGTTGTAGTTGGGGAGTCAGGATGTTTTCAAGAAGCTTAGGAATATCGGATAGTTTCGATACACACCTGTCGTTCGAAAGTTGATTGATTCTGGATTTGGTAGGAATAATACAGGATTCCTTCCAAAGACTAGGGAAATCTCCCTGTTGAGGAGATATGTTAAATAGTTTACAAAGCGGCACACATAAGGAGTCAGCACGATGTTTCAACACACAGCTTGGGACTTTGTCAGGTCCGGGACTGAAAGAGAACTTGATTGATCGTAGGCTGGATAAAACACTATCTTCATCTAAATACAACAGGGCATACAATGCAGTTGGAATTTGCCACAGAATAAGGATATTGAGAGACAAAATAATTAGCAGATGCAGAATAGCATCGTTGGGAAAATGTTGCAAATAGATTGGCAATATCAGAGTCGTTGTCACCCGATACATTATCTAAAGAGAGGAAGGGCGGGAATTGAGAGAATTTCCTTTTAGCATTGACAAAGTTGTAGAACTTCTTTGGGTCATGCTGAAAGCCTTAACTTACACCTGACCAAGTAGTCCTTATAGCATTCTGAGTTGAGAACCATAAATTTGGATCGTGCCACCGAATATTTGGCAAAATCCACGCGGGATCCAGATTTTTTAAATTTTTTGTAGAGCCGAGACTTAATGTTTTTCAGGTTAGATAAGCCTCTCGTGAACCATGGCGGAGCACGTGTTCGAGAGGAAGAAATCCTAAAACACAGTATAAAGCGTTTGTGGATTTTTCAATATCTTGAGATGAGTCCAGAAAAGACTCTACCATGGATAACGCCTCATTGAGGCGTTATAAGTCAACCTTTCAAAAGCAAAAGGATGCAGCATTCCGGAAAGGGGGAGAAGTGGTGCTCGGTATATTAAGGTCACAATAAATTTGTAATGTAGGGTAATGAATGTCCTCCGAAATTGACAAGGGTGAAATTCTGGACACCAACGAATTGGAAATATCGGAAACAAAAACAAGATCAAGGAGTCTGTGCAAACCATTACTAATGACGTTAAGCTGCCCAAGAGATTGTTCAGCCATAAGATTGGGGAAGTCGAACATAAGAGAAAAGGGGGCAGTTCGAAGGAGTTGTCATATGAAGCCCAAGAGTCATGTGGAATATTGAAATCCCCGACGACCACCATACGATCACGATCACCCAGAACGGAAGCAATTCTTTGTATGTGTTCAGCGTGAAGTAAATAAAGAGAAAGTTCAGAGGCAGGAGGAATATAGAGCACCGTGAGAAAAATTTTTTGAATCTTGTGTTTTATGTTTTAAAAGCAATTTGTTTGCTCCTGCTTGGTAAAAATATGATGAATGCCCTTGAAAATGCAATTAGGGACTCCACCTCCACGACCAATAGGACGGTCAGATCTATAAATAAAGTAGCGATCCGTTAGGATCTCATGATTAGAAATGTTTTTTTATACTCTGTACCGAAGGTACTTCTATATATATAAATCTGTATCCCCGACTGACATATTATCAACGCACAGCCTAAACGGCTTATCCACAAGTTTGAGATTTGGCATAGACCTTCGTTCAGTTATGCAGGCGCGCACTAAAGAAAGAAACTTTGGATAATTTCACCCGGAAAAGTCGGAAAAGCGTCGGAAAAGTTTGTATGGGAAAAATTTTATTTTTCATCCGATTGACTTGAAACTTGGTTTGTAAGCATAGTACGCGAAATGATTCGACACGTGTTTTCCCGATTTCGGAAAATCCGGCCTCGAGAAAAATGGCCGGAAAATTCTGCATGCAAAAAAACTATTTTTGATCCGATTGGCTTGAAACTCGGTTTGTATGGGTAGAATACGAAATAATTTGAAATGTTATTTTCCGATGTTGGAAAATTTGAGCCAACGGTCGGAAAATTCCCGGAAAATTCTGCATGAAATAAAATATTTTTCATCCGATTGGCTTGAAACTCGGTTTGAAAGGTCAAAATGAGAATTCATTTGTGTTTTCATTTTCCGATGTTGGAAATACCGCCGGGATGCCCACTGGGAAGTGGTTGGGAAGTGGATGGGAGGTGGGTAGGATGTGAGTGGGATGTGGGTGGTAAGTTGTTTTGGAAGTGGGTGGGATGTGGGCGGGAAGTGGGCGGGAAGTGGGTGGCAAGTGGGTGGAATGTGGGTGGCAAGTGGATGGGAAGTGGGTGGGATGTGGGTGGGAAGTGGGTGGGATGTAGGAGGAAACTGGGTGGAAAGATGGTGGGAATTGGGTGGAGAGTGGGTGGGATGTGGATGGGTAGTGGGTGTGCATTGGTTCTATACAGTTGAAGGCGCAGCGAAGCGCGACGGGTTATTTGGTAATGAAACAAAAGTATTCTTTCATGGTTGTCTATAACAAACAATGATTTGTAATGTACACACTTTACGCTTCACAACTTCAACCCAAATTTATACAACTGACACGCGGACGAAGTCGCGGCGGGTTTTGCTAGTAGAGTATATTAAGTTTGTGCAAAAGTATGTAACAGGAAGAAGGGATCATTTCAGACCCTATAAAGTATATATATTCTTGAGCAGCATCAACAGCCGAGTCTATATAGCCATGTCCATCTGTCCGTCCGTCTGTCTGTCTGTCCGTCTGTCCGTCCGTCCGTATGAACAAACAGATCTCAGAGATGGTAAGAGATAGAGGTTTGGCATGTATGGGACAAATGCTTTTTATATTTGCAGACAGTAATTTTCAATTTTCGCCACGCCCCCCCCCCCCCCCAAATTTTTGAAAAAACGGCATTTTTTTTACAGTTTTATAGATAGATGATTCGTACCTTCTAAAGATAGTTATTGGCAATATGTATCGATTTTTGGAGGAAAGGTTATATATATTATGTGTGGGTCTTTTTTTTTTTAGGGTGAAGTGTTTGTGTAAAAAATTTCAGCACTGTTAGTATGCAAGGCACTGAGTTTACCGTGTAATTTTTTTTCTCTTTTAGTAGACAAAGGAAAATGACGATTTTATGGTTGGGGTTTTTCGGTATTATAATTTGCCTAGAAGTTTGTAACGCACAGAAATATTAATTTCCGACCCTATAAACTATTTATATTCTTGACCGGGGCGACGATGCAAAATTGTAATACACTTTTTCTAAAAGTAAAATCGATTTTAAAATAGTTCTTATGTACTTTGTTTAGGACGGAGAGCGTTCTCCTTTTCGTATTTTCCAAATAAATGGTGGGAATTTTTATAAATATTCTTTAGGGCAGGAAATAAACATGTTTCTGTTCTCAGGGTCTGGGGAAAATCACAGAAATAATCCTCATAAACGTTTCCTCCAACAAATGACAAGCGAACATGGAAATCATGAGCCAAACAGCAATCGGCAGACAAATTCAAACTTTGACACTGATAAGACACGAGGAATACTAAACCGAGAGTTCACCATTGTCCACTGCTCCTTACCTATCGGAACTCATCAAATATGCGCGACGTACGCCGACTGGGATGAGGGGACTGGCTGGTTGGTGGATGGATATTTTGATCATGCGAAAAGCGCACGCAAAAGAAAAACATGCGCAGGTACAACCTCAAGAACAACAACTGCAGCAGCAGCAACAACATTGCTGGAAAAGTGAGTTTGGCCTGTGGAGAGTTTTCCCTTGTGCGCTTGTGAGTGGGTGCAATATGGCAACCATATTTAAACACTGATCCCGCATGCATGCGTGTGCGAGGGAGAGCAAATGGTTTTATGCTGCTCTTCGGCTTCTGCCTCGCACGTTGATGGAATTGAAGAAGCGGCTTGCGCATGGGTATGGAAAGTAAAAACCAAAACCAAATTGACGGAGGGATTCTCTATGTCGACGCGATGCAAAGGCAGAGGCAGAGGCCGTTGCGACGCCGCCGCCAACTCAAGTGTTTTGTTCTCGTTGAAGTTTTAGAATTTATTCCGTTTCGGGATGTCAATGCAGACGCACGCACTGCACGCGAAGTGACCGTTACAATTTGAGCAATTTGAAAAACTGAGTTTATTTGGCGCGTTTTTTTGACATTTTGTCCATCATTCAGACAGTTTGCGGTTGTTTATGATATTCCCCACTTTGGGCGTGTATTTTGTTTATTTGTGGGACTTTGGCGCGTGCGCAGCCGCGGTTAGTGAAAGTGCAAAAATGCAACAAACAAAACAAAGTTATAAATTGTGAAGAGACATTGTGAAAGTTATTGCATATTGGAGGCGAGCCAACCGACATCTTTTTACTTTCATATAAACAAGATTAATAAAACGAAAGGAAAATGTTTGTTACAGTGGATAATACAAACACATTCTTCTCAGGTAAACAAATGAGAAGATTTTCAATCAATCAATTAATGAATTCATTTTTGGCGAATATTCAGGATAATACAAATTTTTGCCTCAAACCAAAACAATCTTTTTAAACAATCCCCCTTTCCAGCATCAACTACGCTGTAAAGGCACAATACGATTTTTTTGTTTGAGAAGTTGTTTGTTTTCAAATCCAAAGCCCATCAAAATTCTCATTTTTATGGCACATTTTCACTTTCGTTCCACAGATAATCCCTATTATTTCTGCAACGATGCCAAATCGCCTCGCACTCCGGACTCCCAATCGTCCAGCAAAGGCTTTTCGATTTTCAAACGCCGCAACTCCAAAGGCGGCAGCAGTCCACGACCCTTGGTCGTGGCCAATCCAGAACAGATGCGTCTTATTACATCAGCAAATCTGGATACAACAGCCACCATGGCCTTTGGTAGTCCACGGGGTAGCTTCAACTCCCTGGGCGGCTTCTCGCAAGTAAGTGAATCGACAAATTTCTAATTTATCTGCAAATCTTCAACTTCCTGTTACGCCTTCTTCCGCTTCCCATCAACCCCACCTCCCCAGCAATCGTTTGAACTGCAACCGCTGATGTATCGCCAGCGCTCGTCCAATTCACACTCGGAATCGTTTCGCGAACGCCTCGGCTCCTGCAATGAAACGCACAGCTCCCAATGCCCTGGAGGCGGTGGCAACGAGCACGACGAGGTCTTTAATCCACTGACATCGCCAGCAAGGTGAGTGATCTGGGGTGTTGACAGGATGTGTTTGCTGGCTGCTGCTGCAGCTGTTGACAGTTTGCTCCCCCCCTCGATTGAGTGTGCTAATAGTGTGCGCCTGCTTGGCCTTCTTGTTTGGATTCTTTTCCAGCAAATCCCAACGCCATCACACACTGCCAAGTGGCGGAGCGCGTCGTCATTCATTTGGCAACTGGGCGCAACAGGGACAGACGCGTCAGCATAACACATCATCGAATGGCCTGGGCTCACCGGATGAGGTGCCCAGCATGATGGCTCCACGTCCGCCCATACTTTCGCCAAACAAATTTCGAGGCATATCGCATCGGAGAAGAGGTGAGTGTAAAAATTTGTTTATTCAGTGCATCTACTTATCTCCAGGCCATTAGCATTAGAAATGTGCAACGAATACTTATGCAAAATTCAACGAATTGCACCCAGTTTGGCTTAAATAAGGCATTCCTTTCCAAAGTAGGGTTTTCGTAGTAGTATCCGGTGTTTTTATGACAAAGATCAGAATGATAACAGGGTCGCCTTTGTACTTCTAGATACGCAAATGAGCAGATCTAATTTCTGTTAAGCATATGTTACGCGCTTTGAAACCACACATTTGGTATTTGAATCGTCAGTTTGGGTCAATTTTAGGTTAGGTATTTGGTTTTCTCGCAGAGCAGACTAAGGTCATAGGGATTGGTCCTTTTGTGATGTCGATAACGGACACCTAAATGTTCGCTTTTCCTACTCATCAGGAGAGAGACTAACTACAAATTATGTACACTCAGAAAAATAACCCCAGAACTTTATACTTGAATCAAGAACAAACGGTGTCAATAGTACGATAAGTAAGATAATATTTTATTCAAGTAGAAAATTCTTATTTTGAAAAAGTCGTACTTTCCATCAGCAAATACTCGATCTAAGACTGTTGCGGAACATATTAGGTACATTTCAAACTATTTTGAAATCCTTTTCTACAACCGGATTTACCCATAAAACAAATGCAAAACATTCTTCATTGAAGACTAATTAGTTCTAAGGGCAACCCCAACACATTCTTGAAACAAACGCAAGTTCATAAGATAGGAACAAAATGTTTTTGGTTTAAGTCCATTAAATTTTTAAGCTATTCCCAGTTTATTCTTAAAAATATGGCTCTGTATAAAATCAAAGAAGGCTGGAAATTCAAAGGAAATTTATTAAAGAAAAACCAACGTTTTTCTGTACGCCAGCGATGTACCCTCACTCCATAAGCAAAGTGTTAAAGTCAGGAGGGAATCGACTTAAAATCGTTCTCATTCTCTGTTGCACACTTTTTGGAGCTGGCATTGTAAGACCATTTTGTCCTCAATCCAAGATATTTTGTGTTTAAAGTAAGAACACAATTTTATTTCATTTTTTGGCTTATTTTTATTATTGATTCAAGAACGTTTGTTCTCATTTTAATATTTCTGATTTTACAATGTTTCGGTATTAATTTAGGTACATCCTAGAACAACACGTATTTGAAATTTTAGGTACGAAACGGTAAAAATTCTTTTCCGGTATAAATTTTTTCCCCTATAACTCTGCCAGTCATTTTTTTCTGATTTCGGAAATGGAACACTGATTCCTCCTCTTCCATTGTAAATGTTGGTTCAGTGACTATGGTTCAGTAAAAAAATGCTTAGTGACTTTGGCTCAGCTGTTCCCTGCTTCTAGCACAGAGTGGGCATCAATCGATTGAAATTTTTAGTTAGTTGATTAGTCAACTAAAATTTTAGTTGATTAAATTCAACTTGATTAAATTAAACTTTTACTTAACTTGACTTAAATCAACTTGATTAAACGTTCAAGCAGAAATAAGTGTTGTGGCTGCATTGACTCATCCGCGCTTAAAAAAAAACTGTTTGGATGCATAGATTTTCAAAAACAACAACATTGCTTGGGACAACAACACAAAACGACTATTTCTCAAAGTATTTAAACCGACGAAATATAGGACGAAGCCAAAGAAAACTTAAAAAATTACGACTTTTCGACTTTGATTCTGACTCGGAGGATATCAGCAGCTTAAATTCTAAATGTGGCTTGTCCGTTTCTTTAATGGATAAATTTTTATCCGAAGGGGAGAGGGACCTCACTTTGCTTGGAAAATATTCCATTAAAAGGTCTTCAAAAATACAATACTCCGATGCCGTCGTTTGGACCGGTCGAAAGAATGTTTTCTTTCGCAACATTGGCCAACACTGTGAGATCGAACATTGCATTAATCCTGGCATGATATTCCACTTGGTCTTCTTTGGTATTTTTCCGCGATTTAATGATTTGTTAGTAACGGAAAGTGGTTTGAAACATTCTTTATGATCTTGACTATATTTTGTACTTTTGGTCATCAATGGTATTAACCGCTGTTTAATATTGCCATAATCATTTGTGGTTTTAAAAAGCATTTTACGGTTTTGTTACCATTGCGATCCATTATCCATGAATTGTGTTTATACATTGATTCTGGCATGATTTTCCGCTTAATTGGCATAATCATTTTTCATTCTTACTTTTTTTTTTGCGTTTTTGGCATTCTTTTCGCGATTCATAAAGCCACCTACCACAAAGTCTATAAGTAATATCGTATTACGGAGTGTACTTAACTAAAAACCATATACAAGTAAAATCAACTTTACAATAGTTGAACTTAGTCAAGTTGAATATTCAATCAAGTTGAATTTATTCAAGTTAATTTTTAGTCATGAGTAAAATTCAATCATTCTAAAAGTTGATTTTTAGTCATGAATAAATTTCAATCATTCTAAAAAGTTAAGTTGATCAACTATTAGTTTTCAACTTTCAATCAAGTTAAAAAAATCCCCACTCTGTTCTAGCTTCCATATGCTATGTAAGTGGAAGTTACAACCGTTCTTCATTAAAAATGTCTTTAATAAAATAGCAGAGAGAAGTTTTTTACCATTTCACTGAGGGGGCCAACAAAAAGGAAAAATACCGCTGTACCGAGAGAGCTTCAGATCGGCTCAAAACTCAACAAAGGTTTCCATATGCCTATCCCATTTGTTTAAAATTTGTGTTTTTAATATACCACTCCCATAAATTTTTTTCTCGAACGTTTAGTTATTTTCATTTTCTTTTCAAGAAACTTTGAATTTATTAAAAGTGTTCCAAATTTAATTTGTATTTTAGTAAAAGACCACTTCTCTCATCATTGTTTTAAAAATAAATTTTAGGGTTTTTTTTATCATATTGAAAAAAATATTTTAGAATTTGTAAAATTTGTGTTGTTTAAGCAATTATTCTTTATTAAATTCTTTTTAGGCATTATTCTTTTTAATTTATTTCCCATTTTTTTCATATTCTGAATTAAGAAATATCAATGAAAACTGAAAATTTATTGACGGCATCAGGCTTGTTTTATTTTATATACGAGCACTTTTTGCTTGTGGCTGTTCTTTTGTTTGCCTTTTTCAATGTTTTTTTTACGTCTTTGGGGCTCACAACCCCCATATCTCACTTTTTTTTGTTGACGTAACATAACCAAAGGATCTATTTTTTTAAATTCAATGTATTTCTATCAAAAAGGCAATTGACAAAAGATATTTCCTTCATACTTACTTTTGGCATTACGAAAAAAATGTTGATTAATATTCACAAGTCAAAAATGGAAAAAAAAACTTTTTCTTATGAAACGAGTAGGCCAAGCTAACTTCGTCTTTGCCGAAGTTTTTATACCCTTGCAAATGTTTTAATACATCAGAGTTTAAGAACGCCAGCATTAAAACAAACCATTTTTCTAAATAAAACCCACTTTTCGACCGATAGTTCCTATGACAGCTATAATATATAGTCATCCGATTTTGACCAAAACTTCCAAATCTGTGTAAAAGCCCATAATATTAATAGTCGCTGAAGTGAGACACGTTAACATTAAAAACAAAAAAGTTTTTCTCACAAAGACCCACTTTTCGACCGATAGTTCCTATGGCAGCTATAAGATATAGTCATCCGATCTGGTCGGTTCCGACATATTAGCAGTGTGCAGTTAAAAGAAGACTCTGTGCAAAGTTTCAGCTCGATAGCCTTAAAACTGAGAGACTAGTATGCGTAGAAACTGACAGACAGACGGACAGACAGACGGACGGACGGAAGGCTCAATCGACTCAGCTCGTCACCCTGATCAAGAATATATATAGTTTATAGGGTCGGAAATGAATATTTCTATGCGTTGCAAACTTCTGGGCAAAATTATAATACCCTTTCCAAGGGTATAAAAACATTCGAGTTCTGGTGCACAAACTTAACGAACGTGTTGACTGATAGGTTGCTTGCCAAAAGTTAGGAGACACTTGACATAAACAAAAAGTTGTAATTTTTTTTGGCTATTATTTGCGTGGCTCACAACCCCCAGCGGCTCAGGACCCCCCATTCTCCCCTACATGTTTTTTGTCATTTTTGATTAGCAACCTATGATGTACTGGATAAGTTTTTAGTTCAAATAACAATTTATATTTGGATTGGAATATTGTACCAAAGCAGTTTCTTATCCAAACTAATTTGAGATCGTTGCCTGTCCACTTCACGTGTACAAATTAATTTACCAATTGGCAGCAGAATGCTGACCACTGATTTAACTGATGTCTTCGATTGTACCCTACATGATGCATAACATTGACAAAGACAAAGTGTTTGGCACATACAAATGCATTCCGTGCCCTCATTTTGCGTTCGAATTCTTGCACTCTGGCGGCTGTCATTCCCAATTCCACCTCCCATCCTCAATGCTAGCTGTTGTACATCACGTTTGCATATTAAACGTCTGCTCCTCTGTTTTGCTTTTGTGCCTGGCAGGCGCCATGGATCTGGATTCTCTGGCAACCACCCCGCCCGCTTGATCAACGTTTCAAGCCACTTTTGCATTTAACAACATTTAAATGTTTACGCAAGTGATAATTGTAATCGCTTGTTGTTGTCGCCAGTGTGCCGTCCGGGCATTTGACTTTTGTTTTGTTTTGTTCTGCGGCGTAATGAGGCAACGCACGCCTTCTTAACTGACATTTGTGGCTGAGTTGACATTGACAGTCAGCACCGCAGCCGCATCATGATATATGCCACTGAAATGGGGAGCTGCATGACTGATCATAGCTTTAGCATAGCCACCAGTCACGCGTTGTTATGGTTTATGATCCGTTGAAGACTTCCTTTTAGTCACTTTTAATGCATTTCTTATGAAGTTGGAATGAAATATTTTGAAATTGATTAAGATTTTTGAAGAATTTATTCATATTAAGATTTCCAATTAAGAGAACCTGCCCTAAGATAAATAAAATGTCATTGTATCATCGAATATTTCTTGGAATTTTCATTGCATGTTTATGTTGATCAGAAGTGAATTATATTATATCTTGTTTCCGTAAACTAAGGTGGCTTAAAACCGACACAAAAGAGGTTTATAGTCATATCTCAGAAGTTATTTAAGTATGTTGATATTATAGAAATTGATATTTTTCAGGATAAACAATGATTCCAGTTTAAAAAGAAATAAAATGTTAACGAATTTCAAAAAAGCTTAGAAAAAATAAAGAAATTTAAAGAAAGTTTGTGAACAAGAAAGAAAAAGTTCTACGATTTTCAATCAAAAAGGTCACTAAAACAATCACTTTGTAATAGTTTGTGAACTCTATTGAACTTTTAGTTTTAGTTTAAGGGGTATTCTCCATGCTCACCAGATTTTATTCGAATTTTATTTTTCTTATAATTTTATAGCTTGGATATTTGAGCCCCAAAAGGAGTTTTTGAAATTCGAAATACTTTAGAAGATATTACCTTTTTGATCGACCAATGTCTTCGATAAAGCAAGCAATTTTCAAATGACTTCAAACTTTAAACGCATTTGTCTCGAAACCGCGTTTTTCGAACTGGCGGCCATGATATCTCCAGTTACACTGAACCGATTTTGATGATTTAAAATGAAATCGACGCAGAATTGTCACCATTCTGGTGTGAACCTCAATCATAATTGTAACATTTTTTTTTGTTATACTAAACTACAAAAAAAGGCCTAAAATCGAATTTTTATTTTTCAAAGACCGCCATTTTGTCAAAAAAAAAATTTCAAAATTTTTTTTCGAGGGTCAACCAGAATTGCCATCCGTTTTTTTACCTAGTTTTTAGTTTCCATTTCACATAACCTGAAGTTGAATCATGGCCTGCCGCAGTGAGATTAGGATTCGACACGTTTATTTTTGGCTGTAAAAAAAATTTCGGAAATCCGCCCACGGAAAATGGCCGGAAAATTTTGCATGCAAAAATCTATTTTTCTTCAATTGGCTTGAAACTCGGTTTTGTTTTTGGTGTCGAAAATGGGTGGAAAATTTCCACGAAAATATTTTTGTTCTTGGCTTCAAAATCGGTGTGTATAGATACGAAATAATCGCTAAAAATGAATTTAGAGAAAATTTAGAAAAAGCTTAAGTTAACAGATGCTGAAATTTGTGTGTAAACGTTGATAAATTTTAAACACAGTTTTCAAAGAGAAATGTGTTAAAGTGACCCAAGCGAACTAAACTATTTTCTTACCAGTTTTCCTTTACTTTTCTAATCTCAGCAAAAGCTCATTACATTTTGTGTGACATACTTTAACCCACTTTTCCCCTACATTGTAGTTGTGTTCCATCCATATCCATATTAAACTAGGCAATTCCACTTTATCACAAT